>OY728127.1:1448993797-1449173664 GCA_963277665.1 Viscum album | reverse complement strand
AATAAGTTCATGCATGTAAGTTTAATGTGTAATTCATTGGGTACAAATTACTTTTATTGCAGTGTATCTGGTAATTGCGTGTTTATTTAAGTTTATGTTATCATTCGTAGAAAACAAGTGGTCACAGAAAGTTCATTCCCATGTTTGTGCCTTTCTTGAACAAATGATTATATTTAACCGTTACTTATAAAACTTTAAACTTGGAGAACTAAATGATTTCTTTCGATCAAGATAAATTATGAAATTGTTGAACATCATAACCGAGTTTTGACTTACTACCTCCATTAACCATCAAGTATTGATATAAGACTGTGGTCTGTTTTTTTATTATTGTCATTGATGTGCAGTTGTTACACATTCTATCTTTGAATTTGAAGCGATCTCTGATATTAAAGTTTTAATGAATGTTTTATAGTTCTTATGATCATGTTAGATGGTGGTTAATCGCAATATAATGATTATGTGGTGATCAAAATCACAACCTATGATATGTAAGTTGATCAAGCGAATTTAAGATCACAAGTTGATCACTGATCATCAAGTTTTCATTAATTACGAGCGAGTAGTGTAAATTTTCATTAAAAGTATTCTTGAAAAATCTATAAATGCTGATAAATTTAATGTGTGGAACCATCTTGAACCGATTTTATCAATCCTTGTAAAAGAATTATCTTTTGTTTATATAGTGTATCAGAAGTAGTATTTGTCTAGATTCAAAGCATCTGGAGTGGGCTTTGGATAATGTGAATATTATTACATTTAGTAAGCAAAAGATTCCTTGATGGGGGTGTTAATTTGTTTTATTTTTATCAAATATTGTAGTACTTAGAATGAATAATATTTCATCTTGATCTTATAATTTTATTTAATCTATTATACTTTTATTTATGCGAGGTGATTTTTTTTTATATTTTATCCCAAATTTTCTCTATTCCTATTTTCAATTTACTTGATTATCCTTAACTTAATGTTTTTATGTGAGCTCAATCCATGCAATCATCTTCTCTCCCTTTTTCTGAAGTTTTTTATTGTTTGAACAACCTTTCCTAAATTGATTTGGATATTTAGTATTTCTAAAGTTTTTTATTGTTTGAACAACCTTTTCTAAATTGATTTAGATATTTAGATGAACAAACTTAATGTTTTTATGTGAGCTCAATCCATGCAATCATCTTCTCTCCCTTTTTCTGAAGTTTTTTATTGTTTGAACAACCTTTCCTAAATTGATTTGGATATTTAGTATTTCTAAAGTTTTTTATTGTTTGAACAACCTTTTCTAAATTGATTTAGATATTTAGATGAACAAACTTAATGTTTTTATGTGAGCTCAATCCATGCAATCATCTTCTCTCCCTTTTTCTGAAATTCTCTCCCCACCCCCACTCTCCTCACCCTCCCTCCTACGCTTCATGACCCTTGGTCCTCGTTTGTTCTATGATCTCTGTTAAATGGAAAGTCGGTGTTAAATGGAAAGTTTGCCTCACAACGAGGCAAAACACTTTATTTATAGATAAGCAAAGAAGTACAATAGAGGTGTGAAACTGATGTGGGACAGAATATGAAAAATATCTAAAGAAACATTTCATACTCTTAACACCCCCTCAAGCTGGGACATATATATTTATCATGCCCAGCTTGTTACACAAAAATTGGACACACGGACTAAGCACCCCTTTTGTAAGAACATCTGCAAGTTGATTAGAGATGTGAACATGGCCGAAGGTGATCTTTTTTTTCTCAAAGTTTTCTCGAACAAAGTGACAATCAACTTCAAAGTGACAATCAAGCTACTATCAAGATTGTCACGAATCCAGTCTTTCATGAGCGGACAAAGTACATTGAAGTTGATTGTCACTTGTAAAATTTGTTGTGCCCTATGATACTTCGACTCTGCACTGGATCGAGAGATAACTATCTGCCTCTTACTTCGCCATGAGATCAAATTTCCTCCAACAAACACAGCAAAACCAGATGTAGATCTCCTAGAAGAGAGACATCCAGCATGATCTGATTCACAAAATGCATCAATATCTGTATGTCTATGATCAGAAAATAGAAGACTCAAACCTGGTTCCTTTTTCACATATCTAACAATGCGAAGAACAACCTTCCACTGCATCTTTGTTGGAGATTTCATGAACTAACTCACTTTGTTAACCGCACAAATAATATCAGGTCGAGTCATCGTCAAATAGTTGAGCTTCCCAACAAGCCGTCGGTATCTATCGGGTGAAGAAAACATCTCACTGTCAGAATAAAGTGACTTTTCTCCAGGCTCGAGAGGTGGGTCAACTGAGTAGGCTTGAGTCATTCTAGTCTCTTGCAGAAGATCAAGAATATGTTTTCTTTGAGATAGAAAAATTCCTTTGGTACATCTAGAGACCACAATCCCCAAGAAATATCGTAGTGAACCCAAATCATTCGTATGAAAATGTTAGATGAAGGATTTGAGTCGATCAATGTCATCAGTATCACTGCCAGTAATGACAATGTCATCCACATAAACAATCAAGAGAATGTTGTTTGTTGTAGACTGTTGATAGAAAACAGAAGAATCTTTTGTGCTTTGACACGTGCCAAAGCTGAGCACAGCGGTGCAAAAGCGCCCGAACCAGGCACGAGGTGACTGTTGAGGTCATACAACGATCAACGAAGGCGACAAACTTTGGAAGACTCCCCCTAAGCAACAAACTCCGGTGGTTGCTCTATATAAACTTCTTCATCTAGAAAACATGAAGAAAAGCATTTTTCACATCCAGCTCATGGAGAGGCCAGAGATATGAGGCGGCAAGAGAGATAAATAAGCGGACCGATGTAAAGTGAGCTTGGATATTTATCGGTTAAGAGCATGCACCCAAAAAAACAACTTGAACTGTAAAGTGAGCTTGGATAATCATTATTGTTGCCTTACAAAATGAATTGAGTAAATATTAAGCCAGAAAACTCAAAAACAAAAACAAGCCAGAAACATTGAAAGGCCACTCGTACAGCATAAAAAAACAGGAGGGGTAAAAACGAGGTGGGGGGAGTAGAAGAAGAATAAGAAGAACCTAAGGAAGAGTCATAGACCATTGCCATTTATGAGATCTGGAGAATGATTCTGCTCAGCAAAATGATGTACAGTTCATAAAAACGAACAGAATATAAGGCTGCCCAAAATAGCCATCAGATGCAAACAAGGCTTCTGTTCAAGCATGAAACCTAAAATACCATGTGCATTGTCAGCTACGGGCACATGCTTCGAAATTATACTAAGTGCCACCTGAGCTGTTTCAACCTGCAAGGACAAGAAAAAAAGTGGGAAACATATTTGATATCAAGCATACATGATGCATGAAATTCAGCCTTGCAAGAAAATATTTGAATATTTATCGGTTAGAGAACTCACCCCACCAAACCATTGAGACTTGATACCAATGAGATCATCAACATCCCATTGAAAATCACAAGTTCCACTGCTAGCAATGGAACACTTAAGTAAGCCAGAATTAAGAGTCTTTCAAACACAAAGGCACCAATGCCATACAAACAGGGCCAACTGCATTTTATTTTAAGATGTTAGCCCCAACTTCTCCCCCTTTTTACCTTGCCATGCACAAGTTTTCCACCCTAAATTCTTCAGGAGGAAAAAGACTCCCTTGGCTTAGAAAAAATCACGGGTGCTCTGGGAATAAACAAGGGTGCTCTAGGAATAAACAAATGATCACACTCCCTACAATCATTGTTTAGAGTATTTAAAAGTGACCACCACATGATCTCCGGTAGTAGTAAAGCAATATATTTAGAGTCCATTTAAACTCAAATAATAAATTATTTTGGGATAGTCTAAAAGTGATTTAAAAGAAGAGATTTTTAGAAAAAATAGAAGTTACTTCGTGTTTGAGTTGTAATAAAAAACACTTTTTACTTTCAATCGCAAAATCGGTTTTAAAAAACAAATAAGAGTAGTTCTTCAAAAAAAAGCTTATAAGTTCTTTTTTTTCTTTTAGATTCTGATTTTTGAAAAATAAAATAAACAAATAACATAAAAAAGCTTAAAACATGCACTTGAAAAGGCTCTGCCAGGAAGATCTCAAGGTACCAGGAGTGAAACAGAATGTTCTCAGTTTTTTTAAATTGTGAAACAATAATTTTAGTGCAGCAAACATACCAAGTGACAATAGATAGGAACCTAGACGCACCTGGACCAATAAAGAAGCAAAGAAATAGGCAAATAAACTGTTGCTGGAGCATGCTTTACGTCTAGAAATTGTGAAACATACATTCCAGTCACCAAAGCGATCCTCTGGTGCTTCACCATCTGAAACAATAAATTGATTCAGTGAATTGACCTTTCACTGGTGTTGAATGATACAAATAAAACCGCCTAGAGACTCCAAAATGATGGAATATACAAAAATAAAATTGACAGTAATGTATGGATATTAAATGTAAATTTCAACATACACTAGAGGGAGACTCTAGATTTGCACAGTTCAATCGACCACTGCAAGAATCTCTCTTCTCTGGTCCAAAAAAAATACCAATAGTTGTTTGTTCATCGGTTCCAATATGATGGTTATGTTCGTCCCCTGATGGGTTGGACTGGCCATGAAAAACAGCAACCCCATAAAGGCATTAAAATTTACGTTTTAGCAGCATTATAAAAATATAATTGAAGATTTTTTTCTGAATTCGCAATAAATCTTTTTGGAAGCAATACGCTGGACGAGCAATCTGCACTCGCATCTATTCCAGTCATGGGCGCCTCGGGACCTGAATCTTTCCCATCCGTTCGAGATAAAACAATATCAGGTTTGTGAGCATCAGTTCCACGGTGAAGGTTCCCTACGCCCTTCGTAGAATTAGGTTGTCGAAAGTTATAATCGCCGCGAGCATCACTGCCCGCTGGATCAATGTCCACGTGAGGTGATTGGCCAACTTCCATGACTTCGTGATTGATTCCGCGTGAAACTGGGATGCAATGGCCACCCGTCAGGATGCCTTCTCAGGAATTAAAGAGAGGTTTTGGGTTTTGGGTCTAGAGCATACCCAACCTGGGGATGGCGTACTTAGAAGGCGTCTCCACTCTAGGGTTACTGAATTTCCCCGTGAACCTTCGAGCCGCGATTTCGGAAACCTCCTCCAGTTCGTTAAATTCAAACACCTCGAAACTCTTGGACGGCGCACTCTTCGCCATGATTCAACTAAGCCCGTCCACGCTTGCGGGTTGGGAGAGGAACGGCTATCGGCAGGTTGGTGCGGTAGAGGGGTTCCGGCGTTGACCTGGAGATTTAACAACGGGAGTATCAGGGGACGTTTGGACATTGCGGATTGACCGGAGGGGGTTAATGGACGTTTCGACGAGACGGGGCGTGTCGGTGACGGAACGGGCACGAGATATTCGTCTTGTATCGGAGAAGCAGCTAGCCGGCGGAACCGCCATTCGTGCTGACGGTTCGTGGTTACGTCAGCAGTGCAGATCGGCTGGACCCCACTTCAATAATGCAATCACATACATGAATCCAAAGTTCGTTAATAGGGTGATGTGTTTATTGATTAAAAAGTTGAACTTTGAAGATTAAATGACATGATTCATTGATCCAAAGGTGATATTACATTAGAGGAAGAAGTATAGGTTGGTCTGCATGAATTGCAGTGTTGGAGACTTGATACTTATGAGAGTCGTGACGGTGTAGAAGGTGTTCGAGACTCTGTGTAAGTTGAGGTGAGAGTTAAACACAGGATCAGGGGGTTGTGTACAAGCATACTCAAAGTGTGGTAAATCCTATAAAAAATGAGAGGTGGCCAGACTTTGATTACCCAACTACAAGTTTAATGTGCGCAAAGTGGTTTATCCACTTGTTAGTGATAAGATGAAGTTGGTACTGAGACGTGCAACGAATGTCGATGGGTCGGGGATTTTAAAATTTTTCATCGCCAGAGTGATGAAATTTTGTCATCACTGACGATCTGAGCTCCGGTACAGTCTGAGGATCTCATGTTGTTTAATCATAGCACAAAAAACAAAAGAACCAATACTCTGTTCTAATTTGAAGCGTGCACGTTTATCGCAAGTCGTCAATGACAGTTGCTAAAAGGATCTGACGACAAACCCCTCTAAATCGTTCACACAAACTTTTTGAATTTGCGCGTATGTCGTTTGTCAGTCCGAATGCTAGTGTGAATCTCTAACAATCACTTCGACGATGCGACGATCACCACGATCTTCTACCTTCGATCTGTGAAGGTGTTCTCGGATCGTTCGCTCAGATTGAGCGATTCTCTCTCTATGATTCAGGAGGAGAGAGAAATTCTCAATTCTGATTGATGAATAGTCACTTGGAAAGAGCTTCTCTCTAACTTATACAGTGGATGCAAAAATATAGGTTTTGGGTGCAACGAAAGCGCAAGAGGGGCGATGCCTAATTTTGTTTTTTGTCATTATCAATGATTAATCTGAGATCTATGCGACGATAAACGTCATGATCCATAGAATTGAATCAAAGAAATAAGACAAATGGATAGAAAACTGGAACCTAATAGAGGTGACAACACATTTGTTTATAATTAATTTAATTAAATAAGAATTACCTTCAAGGTTATTCTTTCTTCGTTGATGCGTCCGACCACAGATCTGTGGTGCACCGTCGTTGTGTTGTAGAAATAAAGGGTAGATTTACTCTAGCGGTGATCCACACATGTTTCACAAATCTTCATACATCATCGAATGAGTCCCGGGTGCTAGCACGGAAGATCCTTATGCTTACGTCGTCCGCCTTCAATCGCCTTGAGAACCGCTTCCAAAGCGTTCTTCTTGATCCAGTGAAAGAGAATCACTCTCATTCTTGAAAGCGTTCTTTGAGAAGAAAGGACTCTTTAGGCTTTAGAGGTTTTCTCCAAATGTTATGCACAACTGAATTGGCGTATTAGATAAATATTAAAATTGGGTATTTATATTGTTAAGGTTAGAATAAAATAATTGCACAAGGCCTTTATTATTTTATTTAATCCCAACAAATTCTCATGTCAAATAATAATAGTAATAATATTATTTCTTGACACGCGCTTGGCTTGCAAATTATTAAAATTAAATATTATTTAATTAAATAAATTTAATATTACTATTTCTCAACAGACCCTTAAACTCAGTTCGTCAATCCACCTCAATATTTAACGTGCCTTGAATAATGACTATTTATTTATTAAATAAATATCACTGCATTATTCACCAATAAATAAATAAATATTATACTCACCTAAATAACAAATAAATATTTATTAAATATTCCGCTCATAATACATTCTCTCGAATAACTAGTGACGAAATAAATGTGATCAGACATACATGAATAATTATCAAACCACGACCGAGAATAATATTTATTCAACTTGTTAAATAATAAATTATTTAAATGAGATTATGGATATATTTAGCGTGTGACCCTCTAGGCCTATTTCCCAGTGACATTAGGTAAACCTGCATAAAGTCCAAGGTTAGTGTCTAACAACACGCTAAGACACTCATAAAGAAAGAAGTTAATGTCATAATGACATGCCACCTCATACGAACACTTACCGTGTAATGTAATTCTTTTATCACAATATCTCCAATTGAGCATGTTGCATGTCAGTGACATCAACCTAGGGATTTAACAACGGGAGTATCAGGGGATGTTCAGACATTGCGGATTGACCGGAGGGGGTTTATGGACGTTTCGATGGGATGAGGATTGTCGGTGATGGGACGAGCATGAAATATTCGTCTTGTAGGTGATCAGAGAAGCAGCTCGTCAGAGGAATCACCATTTGTGCTGATGGATCATGGTTACGTCAGCAGTGCAAATCGGTCGGTCCCATTTTCATTCTTCAAGCATTTTTAGTTCACATGGATCAATTTTTTAGTACTTCATTAATGCAATCACGACTTTTTTATGGGTTTTTAAAAATTTGTTTTTTTATAAAAGGGATAGGTTCCTGATATTTTTAAAAAGGGTATCTGAGAAGCGTGAACTCACGCTTCTCCCCTCGTCAGGAAGCGTGAACGGGGTTCACACTTCCTGTGTGAATTTTATGCAAGAAGCGTGAACCTCATTCACGCTTCCTCCAAAACTTTTAATTAAAAAAATCATCAATATTTATAAATATTAATTAAATATAAATAAATATTAATTAAAAAACATCAATATTTACAAAATATCAATAAATAAAAATAAATATTAATACATATTAATTAAATAATCAAAAATATAAATAAAATACTAACAAATATTAATAAATATCAATAAAATATTTTTCAACATTTATAAATATTAATTAAAAAATAATAAACTTTAAGTAAAAAATAATAAATAATAAATTAACATTAATAATTTTTAATAATTTTTTAAGAGGTTGAGGGTGAAACCCTCTCATCAAGAATATAAATATTAATTAGATATTAATGAATATAAATAAATATTTATTGAATATCAATAAATGTTAAATAAATATTGATAAATTTTAATAATTATTAATAGATATTCATGAATAATAGATACCCATTAAATAGATATTCATAAATATTAATAAATATTATTAAATATAAGTAAATATTAATATTTATGAATATTTATTAACATTTAGTAATATCTAGTAATAATTATTGATATTTATGAATATTTAATTGATATTTAGTCATATTTAATGATATTATTAATATTTAATAATTAATTTAAGATGATTATTTATTATAGTAATATGTAGTATTATAATCCATATTATATATAATAAATAATCATCTTAAAATAATTATTAAATAATAATAATATTTATTGAATTCAAAATAATTAATATTATTAATATTTAATAATGAATTTAAGAATGTTATTTATTATACATATATAGATAATAATACTAAGTATTGATATGAATATCAAATAGTAATTATTAGTTTTGATAGATAATTTGATAAGAGTAAGGCACTTATTGAAAAAAAAACAGAACTCTATAAATGATAATAGTAAGACACATAAAATAAGTGAAACAAATATATAAATGATAAAATAATAAATATACTTAACATTTTGCTTCTGTTCATTTATTCCAATGCAGTTATTAATATTAATGTTTCTTAGTTGTTCAAAATTATTTGTATGAATTTCTAATTATATCAATTATTTAATTTATTATGGAACATTACGTAATACATCAACATGTTTTTAAATAATTTATAAATAATGATTTAAAAAACATACAACATGTATCACCAATCTAATATCAATATCATATGTGTTTGTGGCCTGGATGCTCTTATGTTTCACATCGAGGCTTATATATGTTACGTCCACACCGTGTATGTCTACATCTCCACTATGGCATACATTGTTCACGTATATCATCATCGACACCTGCCACCACATCATCCGGTGTGACAAGCAGTGGATGTACAATCTCGCTGCCTGTACGATGTCCTGCCTCTAAGGATATTGGTTGTTGGCTGGAACTCTCGCTAACATATGAACACGATGGCTGATGTGTTGCGGATATCTGCAAATCAGAGGCTAATAAAGTATCCAGCTCAAAACAATCAATGTCTGTGTGTGCCTCTGGCTGTAACTGAAAAGTTGGAGGAGCATCTGACTGATCAAGATGAACACCCTCCTTCTGTGCAACATCAACATCCATAATAGGGTAGTCACCCCTGACACATCTATATCAGACTCAACAACCTCATCATCGTGTGGTGGATCAAAGAAAATGTAATGATAAATCTCATCCATGGAAGGAATCAACTCTGTCACAACTCTGTGAAAATATTTATGGTCAAATGTGCCTCCCTTTACTAGATTAGAGATGTGAAGGAGACGAGTGATACGAGCATCCTGCGAAAACAAATTCCGCTGTTAAGTAATATTAATAAAAAATCTGTTCAATAGTGGAAGGAAGAATGATTACCAAATCATGAAAGCCTTGTTTGTGTCATGTAAGAAATATAACTGGGGACCTACAGTACCAAGACACATAATCTAGTTGATTGAATAAATGCACACGTACTGTCCTCGCCCCTCGTAATCGGGACTCGTGTCACCAGTTTCATAGATCAATATATCCTACATGATACCTTCTCCAATAAAAGTCTCTCTTCCCTGACATCTTTAGGGAATGAAGTGAAGGTAATTGACTGGGTGGGTCAGGAATGAGCTAAAGGAATCCAAACTGCCTCATAACTATGTCAGTCTGATGTCACTCGACAATATGAAAATGAATCAAAGGAACCACGCAGGAGCTGGTAGAAATCATCACTGTACAATATGGTGGAAGACTCTGGATGACATCATCAGTATATGACATCCATGTAATCTGAAAATAAATAAATAAATAAATAATAAATGAAGAGATGTACAGTAAAAAATAAAGACTTAACAATATAAATAATAACCACTTATATTGTTTGGTCAAAGGTTGTCCAGCATAAGTCTGTAAGCATGGACATCATGTATGGTTATATCTGAATGCTGATGTGTCTAACTCCATCTGTATATAACATTGATATAGTTATATTTCATAATATAAAGTTATACAACTAAGTTAGACATTAAAAGGAAGGAATAACATACCATTGTCCATACAGAGATTCTGCTACAATATCTGTAGGCAATGGCTCATGAGCACGTGGAGCTAAGCGAGAGATGTGCTCTCATATCCACATATGTAGAAGAATAACACATCCCATGATTTGCATCTTATCGATGTGATATGCGTTGTATAACGCCCTTTATGTATATGCGAGACAAGCATACCCCCAACTATACTAGCATGCCTGGTCCAAATCCTCTAGTAAAGGTAAATACATCAGATGTACAAATGTAGTGGAGTGATCAATGAAAATCGTGCAACCGATCAGCCTAAAAAATACAAGCACACACAAATCACAACACAGTGATCTCGTCGACATCCTCTGTTAGGTGTGCAAAGTGATGGTTTAACCAGGGTACACATAATCTACTACCGAATACAGACCTCCCATCATTGTGGGCCTCAATGCCATCATCGTGGACCTCAATCCCAATCAAAATATTGTTCACACAACATTCCTTCAACTAAGGAACTCAATACTAAAGGACGATTACCATTAACTGGTGGATGTCATGGATGTCTGTCTATCATAGGAACCTCATAAGATTCATTCCCCACATCACCCTGTCATGGATGCTTGTCTATTATAAGAACCTCACAAGGTTCATTCCCCACATCACCCTCACCCACATCATCTCTTGACACCTCAACAAATACTTCATCCTCAGATAAAATTTCATTCATTATATCAGTAGTACACAAAGGGACGTCCCCTACATTTACTTCCAAATTTTGATCATCTTATTCATAATTTGGTTCCATCATAGGAGTCATATGAGGAGAATGAATAAGAGTGTTGTGAATGACTGACTTCTATAGAGCTCAAAAAACATGGTTCTGTAGTAGTAGGTTTCCCCACATCAATATCAGAAATCACCACATACAATTCCATCAAACCATTACTACATTGTTGCCTGAATAATAAAGATGCATCCATTCAATCCTCATCATTGATCAGAGGGTAATCGGTGTGTCATAAACGTTCAAGATATTGAAGACGTCGATGTGTTATTGAAGTAATTGATTGATCTTCCCTCAGTTTTAACTGACTATGAATATTATTGATAACTTCATCCAATTTCATATAATCATGAAGATTTTACACTCTTGTAGGTGACAAACTATAGATAAAACCCTTCTAAGAACTCAGATCTTCATTTTTGGTACGAATCTTGATTTCAGGTTGTTTTAAGGAAAATGAAGAAATGAGAAATTTTCTAAGTACACGTTGTGTACTTATGAGTACACACCGTGTACCTGGGTACTGCGTACAACTGCGTACTGGCCATGTAATGGCCAAGTACATGGCTGTGTAGGTGACCTGGAAGACTGCCTAAAGCGAGGGCCAGTTGAGGCTAATACACGAAGTGTGCATTAAATGAACACACCGTGTATTTTTCTTTTTATTTGATAAATCGGTGCGGGGTCACGTCTCATCCTCAGAAACATCTTCTTCTCCCATTGGTTCGTACAGGAGAGCAACAGAACAATTGCGAACTTCGAGCTCCTCCCGGTTCTCCATTCGAACTCCGATTGAGATGTCGTCGGTTGCATTGGATTCCCACCAGTGAGTTCCCTGTTACCCTAGAGTCTTTCTTCCTGATTCTTCATCTCTCATTAGTTATCATGGGATGATTGTTTTTACCCTTTTTGTAGATCTACATCATTCTAGACCAATTCAAGGGCCGATGTTCAAGAGTATCAATTGTACGATATCGAGGTAGGTGGTTTGTGATTTTCATTGATTGTCTTTGGATTATATATGATAAAAGTGAAATATACCCACGTTTGGGGTTTTGGGTGTTTGGATTTAGACCTTGTTTATTACCTGTTGTGGTTTGGTAGATTAATAAAAGGGTAATTGATTATGCATAAGGTTTTGTACCTTGATTATGGGTGTGTTTCCCTTGTTTGATTGATTATGGCCATTTGGTCTAGAATGCCTGTTAGGCTTTCCTTGTTTTCCATGCCCCGTGTTGTTAGGTTTGAGCTACTAATTATATGAGATGCATGTGATACACATTGTGAAAGTTTGACCAAGGGGGATTTGACGGTGAGAGCTTCCTGAGGTAGGTTCATTTATGTATGAATTGTTGTTATGTTGACCCAAAGGTATTGACTATGAGAGCTTCCAGGTGGTCATAAACCAGAGGGGTTAGACTGTGAGAGCTACCCAAAGGTTTGTTATTAAATGAATTGATGCTATGTTGACCAAGGGGTATTGACTGTGTGAGCTGCCCAGGTGGTCGTTTGTAAATGTTTAGTGCTAATGTAGACCAAAGGGGTTGGACTATGAGAGCTACCTAGAGGGTCATTATTAAATGAATTATTTGTATGTTGGACCATAGGGATTAGACCGTGAGAACTTTTTTATAGGGTCATTATTGAATGATTTAATGATTGGGGCGAGTCTGCCAAGCCAAAGCACAAGCTTGGACTCGGTCTTTCTTGTTTGTTTAGATGGTCTTCTAAGACGTCTGTTGTTACTATTACTCAGGGGATACAAAGCTCAGGCTAGATCCCAAGGTTTACATGATTCAACATATTGAATAATAAATGTAAATGAATGTAATTTAAAAACTTCAGGATTGTTTACTTTTGAGTATTTCTTAGTTTATTTATTTACTTATGCATATTACTTACTATATATATTCACTGACAGTTAGGCACAAATCTTTTGGTGGTTTCCTACTAGGATTCGTCTCACACCATATTTAGGTCATGCTTTTGGAACCAAATATATTATATGATTGTAGTTATAGATAAGGGAAAGCACCCTTCTTCATCCACTACTAGAAAAACAGCTATTTGCGACGGGCTAGTTGCGACGGGATCCCGTCGCAAATGGCTTTTTGCGACGGGACCCCGTCGCAAATAGCCCGTTGCTGAAAACGCCGTCGCAACTACACTTATTTGCGACGGGCCCGTCGCTATAGCGGTTTATTGCGACGGGCATTCTCCCCGTCGCAAATAGAATTCCGTATTTTTGTAAAAACTTTTAAAAACGTTTTTGCGACGGGACCCGTCGCAAATACCTTTTGCGACGGTACCGTCGCAAATACTATTTGCGACGGTACCGTCGCAAAAACGTTTTTAAAAAAATAAAAAAATATTAATAATACTAGTATTTGCGACGGGCATCGCATCCCGTCGCAAATAATATTGATAGTATTTGCGACGGGTCCCGTCGCAAATAATATTTTTAAAAAAAATAAAAAACTATTAATAATATTAGTATTTGCGACGGGTATAGTATCCCGTCGCAAATACTATAAAAAAAATAAAAAAAATAAATTTTTAATAAATTATTTTAATGAATATAATAATAGAATTATAATTTACAAATGAAAATAATAAATTATTTTAATTACTATAATAATAGTAAAATTATAATTCAAAAATAAAAAATAATAGAATATTAATAAATGATTTAATTAATATAATAATAATACAATTATAATTCATAAATACAAAAATATTAATAAGTTATTTTAATTAATATAAAAATAATAGAATTATTTTACATTCAAATATTAAAATAATTCAAGTATTACAAAAAAAATAATTAAATTATAATATTATAAAATTTTAATATATATATAAAATTTAATATTATAAAATATAAATAATATTATTATTCATATTAATATTGTTATTTAAAAATATAATATTATTAATATTTTATAATGAGACAGAAACTACGAATAGAAAAAAAAAATTTGATTTCTCAAATTTTATAACTGAAATACAAAATCTAATCTGAAGGAGGGGGGGGAGGTGGGGGATCTGCAGATGGTGGTGGAGGAAACTCCACCCCTAAAGCATGAGTGAGTCGGCGCATGTACTCCATCTGCTCCTGATGCTGCTGCTGCCACCGCCTCGTCTGCTCCTCGTACAGCTGCTGCTGGCGTCGACGCTCCTCCTCATGCTGCTGACGAATCTGCTCCTGCTCCTGTCGGAGACTCTCTATCTGTGCAGTCTGAGATCGCAACTGATCCTCATACTGTGTAGAAAAAGATGCACGAGCTCCTCTCGAGCTGGACGCCGACATCGCAGCACTACCATAATAATCTCCGGGAGTCAGTCGAGAGCCGATACCAACTACCCGGCCCTTCTCGAAAGCATACTGGGTGGCCTGCATCCATGCCGCCTCATCAAACTGACGGGCAGTGGTCTGATCTGATGACTCGGCCTGACTCTCAGGCCGGGTCTGTGACGCTGCGGCCTCATATGACTCCTATAGTTGCAATTTAAAATTAAAATTGTGAATATATTATATGCAGTTAATTTTTAAACTTGAAAACAAATTATACTGACCACGATGTGATGCTGACGATCACCTCTGAGCTCCCCAGTAGCAGGATCACTATACATCCTCCGATATACGTCGTACTCTGTAATATCGGGGTGCTCGACAGCCTATAAGAATAAAAAATAAACTGTTAATATTTATAGTTATATAAAATATTTATAAATAATGTACGTACCAGATGCTGTCTATGAGTACTGAAAGAACGACTCCCAGCTCGATGAGTCACCTCCTGTCTCCCCCGATTCTGCCTCCCCAGCGATGATCTCCTCTGAAAGGCACCACTCAACCAGTGCGCACATAATCCATCCCATACATGGGATGAAATATACTCTGGTCGGTGTGCTCTACATGACTCCTCAAAATCTGACACTCCTGTTTTCTTCATCGCAGCTTTTCTTAAATTGTGCAAAAACTGACGAAGGCGATCACGCATGGCCACCTCCCATGCCTCGTGGATGGCGTCACGCATGGTATCCTCGATCGGATACCATAAACCCTACAAAAAAAATCAAAATATCAAGTTAGAAATGAAATAATTTTCAAAATAAAAATTATTTATTTACGTACGTACCAGCCAATGGTCGAACATGGCCTGCTGCACATCAATGGGAATCTGCTCCCATGTGGTCCACGGCTGAGAGAAATAGTTGCGCAAAATAGCGCTGCCCTGTCCGACTGCTATATGCGGAAAACTGAAAAAAAAATAATAAACATTTATTATGTGAATAGATTATTGAAATCTTAGTCAAATCCACGGGTTATCACACAGGTTATCACACCTCCGGGTGCGCGGATCAAACCCAAGGCGTGGACGTCGCTCGGGGACGGGGTCAGGAATCATCAATCGTGCAAGACCGCGCCCCCTCCGCGTACTCCCTGAAGCGCCTGCAGGCTGAGGGTCATCTGCCAGCAACTCATCCGCATCGAAAGGCAGGTCAGCATCCGTCAACTCACGAAATGTGGCCTCGTCCATCTGAAACAGAAAATGTTAATGTTAGCAAATAATTGATAATTACTATTATATATACATATATACATATTATGATTGTATATAAATACCATGGAATTCTATAAGTGTTCATCTTCATCATCATCTTCATATATGTCAATGTCATCTTCATATTCCTCCTCAACATCATCGATATCCATTCGAGTTGCAGTTGCTTCATCTCTTACCATTTCAAATTCATGTGTGACATCATTAACATCATCGTCATCACCGACTCTTAAATGTGGGGTGTCGTCATCGATACTCATGTCTCTTTGTAAAAAAGATTGATTTTGAGTACTCTCTTGAAAAACTTCAATTCTTTGCACATCAGTGAAAGCACATTCACTTTGACTAAACTGATTGTCTCGAATTTTGATTTTTATTACACTCCACCAATCAGTCAAGTCTCTTGATGTTGCACAGTACTTTGCATAATAAACTTGATATGCCTGTTGAGCCAATAAGAATGGTTCATTTACTGCGAGAACACTTTTACATTTAATATCGATGATTCCATGAGTCGGATGAACACGCACGGCTCTCTCTGTATCCAACCAACGACATTTGAACATGGTTATGTAATGTTGTCCAAGATAACAGAGTTCAATGATTTCATCAAGTATGCCATAAAAGTCAACTTCATTTTCTCGATGATGAGATCCTCTCAAGCTAACTCCACTGTTCATTGTTTTTTTTGATTCCCCATATGCATGTGTGTGGAATCGAAATCCATTCACCACATATGCATTATAAGTTTTAACAAGTTTGGAAGGTGGGTTACTCAATACACACAGCCGTTTGTCAATTTTATCAGCATGTCGAGACACCTGAAAATTTGTGAAATAATTATCAATATAGTAAACTATACATTGAATGAGTTGCTAAAAGATAAAGAATTTATGTTACCAGTTTTTGAAACCACTGAGAGAAATTTTTCAGTCGACGTTCTTCGAGAGCAGCTGCTGTAATTTGTGGAATTTGTTTCTTGATATGATTATCATACAACCTATAAAAACCAAAGTTATTTACTGTAACATAAATGATAGAATAAGTGATATAAACACTTACAGTACAACTGATGTCATCTCTTCACAGTTGAGCAGAACATACGTATGAGCTCTATGATGTTCATCATCTGAAAGCCAGCGTTCAGAAACTCCACCAAAACCAAGCTCTGACTGGTTGAAAACAGATAATTGATTGTCGATTTCATCAATATTCCTCTCATTCCGTCCCATTCGGTTGTGTTTTGAAGGATACTCAGATTCAAAATAATGGGAGCAGAAAAAAGATATTTCCTCTTGCAAATAAGCTTCTGCAATAGATCCTTCAACAGATGCTTTGTTGCGTACTTTTCTTTTCAATTTTTGCATGCATCTTTCAAATGGGTACATCCATCGAAACTGTACCGGACCTCCACATTTGGCTTCATATGGCAAATGTAACATCAAATGTTCCATTGAGTCGAAGAAAGACGGCGGGAATATTTTTTCCAATTTACATATAATTACAACAACATCTTTTTCAAGTTTGCCTAGAGCATCATAATCTACCGTAGCCGCACAAATTTCCCGAAAAAAATGAGACATGTCTGTTATGGAATCCCAAATCACAGAATTCAACAGACCTCTTAATCCAATTGGTAGAAGTCTCTCCATTATAACATGACAATCATGACTTTTCAATCCAGTAATATGACCATTCTTTACACATCTACCCAAATTGGAAGCACAGCCATCTGGAAGTCTCAAATCTGCAATCCACTGACAAAATAATAAACGGTTTTCTTTAGACAGTGTATAAGCTGCTTTTGGTTTCAGTAACCTTTCTGTTCTGACATTCTCAAATAGTTCCAATTCTGGACGTCTGCAAATTTGGGCAAGATCTAAACGTGCATTTACATTGTCTTTGCTCTTTCCTGGCGTATCCAAAACTGTATGAAACAAATTATCAAAACAGTTCTTCTCAATATGCATGACATCTAACATGTGTCGGACCAACAAATCAGACCAATATGGCAAATCCCAAAATATGCTACGTTTAATCCAATTGTGTTCTTTCCCAAAACCAGAAATTTTCTGTTGGTTTATTGTGGGACCAAAAGTGATGGGAGGTAATGAAAATACAACCGATTTTAACTCCGAACCTGATAGCATTTTTGGAGGTCCATCCCTTTCAACTGTTCCTTTTCTGAAATGAGATCTGTTTCTGCGAAAAGGATGATCAGCTGGAAGAAATCTGCGATGACAGTCAAAATAACAAGGTTTCTTTCCATGAATGAGCATAAATGCTTTGTTCTCTCCCATACAGTAAGGACATGATTTCTGACCATGTGTACTCCAGCCAGATAACATCCCATAAGCCGGGAAGTCACTTATTGTCCACATCAATGCTGCTCTCAGTATGAAATTCTGTTTCGTTGCAACATCATATGTACTGACACCAGTACTCCACAATAAATTTAATTCATCAATCAATGGCTTCAAATAAACATCAATATTTTTCTTCGGATGTCCTGGAATTAGTAAAGTCAAAAAGATATATGGCTCCTTCATCAACATACATGGAGGTAAATTATACGGAGTTAAAAAAACAGGCCAACATGAATATTGACTACCATAAGATCCAAACGGACAGAAACCATCAGTGGAAAGGCCCAGTCGAACATTTCTAGCTTCTAAAGCAAATGATGGATGCACTCTATCAAAATGTTTCCATGAATCACCATCGGCTGGATGATTCAAGCTTTTATCGGTTGAAATATTCTCTTTATGCCATGACATCATTGTCGCTGTATTCTTAGACATGAATAAACGCTGAAGTCTGGATGTAAGCGGAAAATATCTCAGCTGTTTTACAGGAATCAAACCAGACTTCCCGTGTTGTCCTTCTTTATATCTCTGTTGCCCACATGTGGGACAACTATCCAACGACTCATTTTCCCCTGAATATAAAATGCAGTCATTTGAACATGCATGAATCTTCTGACAAGTAAGTCCCAAATTTCGAACCAACCTCTTACTTTCATAGTAATTTGCAGGTAAAACATTTCCTTCGGGTAACAGTGTTTTCAGCAAAGAAAATATCTGGTCAAAACATGTGTTTGACATTCCGTTATCTGATTTGATAGCCATAAATTTTGCAACTGCTTCTAATTTGCTCATCTTGCAGCCAGGATATAATGCATCCTCAGCAGACTTCAACAACTCATAAAATTCAGACGGTCCCAACTCAGGATTTGAAGCTATATCAGCCGGAGTTTCTGTATGTTGAACAGATGAACCTGCAACATCATGTACTAAATCTTGAAACTGGGATGGATCCGGAATCAAGTTGGTATCACCTGCTCTGGAACTGCGTTCACCGTGTTGATACCAAAAAACATAATCTGCTTGAAAACCAAAACGCAAGAGATGTTCCCCCACTTTGTCAAACGTGTCAAACGTTCTCAATGCACATTTTCTGCAAGGGCATTTTATCTTTCCTTCTGAAACAAATTCTGAATTTGATGCCGCAAATGATAAAAAAATCTCCACACCCTCTATATATACTGGATTTAAACCAGAACCATTTGGATTTCTACATTGATTTATCCATATGCGGTCATCTAATAATGACTGTTGACGACCTCGCTGTTCCATATTTTTCTATAAAATATAAAAGCATTACTGGTTTTGAATAATTTGTTAGAAAAAACACTCAAGCAAGGATTACTAATTATTACAATTTATTACTAATTATTACAATTTATTGCTAATTATTACTATTTATTACTAATTTAGCAATACTTAGCAATACTTAGCAAAAGGAAAACTGCTTGAATAATGAAAGGAAATTTGATAATCATCGTTGTGGAGATGGTTATAAATTTTCCCTTCATTATCCAAGCAGATTTCGTTTACTAATTATTAGTAATAAAAAAAATATTATCAATATTTACGAAAAAACAATATTAATATTATTAAAATAATAAAAAAAATTAAAAAATATTAAAATTATCAATATTCAGAACAAACTTTGTTCTATTATTAACATGTTCAAATCTTAAAGGGTCGTCAATTGTCAGGTCATGCGCAATAAAAAGTTTGTGTCAGCCATGTCTAATGTAAACTCTATAATTGTCCTTGCATGGTTGATCACTTCGCAAGTAATGTTGCAATCAGACAAACCAAGTCATTCCCTTCTTAACTATAAGAATTATCTCACATGAACCTCTACATAGATCATTCTTCCTTAAAAATTTGAGGGGATATCATTATTTTTCCCTTAAATTTTCAAGGAAGAATGGTCTATGTAAAGGTTCATGTGAGATGATTCTTATAGATAAGAAGGGAATGACTTGGTTTGTCTGATTGCAACATTACTTTTGAAGTGATCGACCATGCAAGGACAATTATAGAGTTTACATTGGACATGGCTGACAGAAACTTTTTATTGCGCATGACCTGACAATTAGCGACCCTTTAAGATTTGAACATGTTAAGAATAGAGCAAAATCTGTTGTAAATATTGATAATTTTAATATTTTATAAATTTTTATTATTTTAATAATATTAATATTTTTTTCATAAATATTGATAATATAATTTTTTTTGCTAAGTGTTCTTGAGTATTCCTGAGTATTCCTGAGTATTCCTGATTATTTGTGAGTATTCGTGAGTATTCGTGATTATTCGTGAGTATTCGTGATTATTCGTGAGTATTCGTGAGTATTCGTGAGTATTCCTGAGTATTCCTGATTATTCCTAATTATTCCTAATTATTTGCAATTATTCCTAATTGTTTGCAATTATTGGTAATTATTGGCAATTATTGGTCATTATTGGCAATTATTACTAATTATTCCTAATTAATCCTAATTATTCCTAATTAATCCTATTTAATCCTAATTAATCCTAATTATTACTAATTATTCCTAATTATTACTAATTATTCCTAATTATTGCTAATTATTACTAATTATTGCTAATTATTTCTAATTATTGCTAATTATTTCTAATTATTGCTAATTATTTCTAATTATTGCTAATTATTGCTAATTATTGGTAATTATTTCTAATTATTTCTAATTATTCGTAATTATTACTAATTATTGGTAATTAATACTAATTATTGGTAATTATTGCTAATTATTGGTAATTATTGCTAATTATTGGTAATTATTGCTAATTATTGGTAATTATTGCTAATTATTGGTAATTAATACTAATTATTGGTAATTATTACTAATTATTGGTAATTATTACTAATTATTGGTAATTATTACTAATTATTGGTAATTATTACTAATTATTACTAATTATTGTTAATTATTCCTAATTATTACTAATTATTGTTAATTATTGGTAATTAATACTAATTATTGGTAATTAATACTAATTATTACTAATTATTGTTAATTATTGGTAATTAATACTAATTATTGGTAATTAATACTAATTATTGGTAATTAATACTAATTATTGGTAATTAATACTAATTATTGGTAATTATTACTAATTATTCCTAATTAATACTAATTATTGGTAATTATTACTAATTATTCCTAATTAATACTAATTATTACTAATTATTGTTAATTATTCCTAATTATTACTAATTATTGTTAATTATTCCTAATTATTACGAATTATTGTTAATTATTCCTAATTAATACTAATTATTGGTAATTAATACTAATTATTGGTAATTAATACTAATTATTCCTAATTAATACTAATTATTCCTAATTAATACTAATTCTTCCTAATTAATACTAATTATTCCTAATTATTACTAATTATTGCTAATTATCGTTAATTATTACTAATTATCGTTAATTATTCCTAATTAATACTAATTATTGGTAATTAATACTAATTATTGGTAATTAATACTAATTATTGGTAATTAATACTAATTATTGGTAATTAATACTAATTATTCCTAATTAATACTAATTATTGGTAATTATTACTAATTATTCCTAATTAATACTAATTATTCGTAATTATTCCTACTTATTGTTAATTATTCCTAATTATTACTAATTATTGTTAATTATTCCTAATTATTACTAATTATTGTTAATTATTCCTAATTATTACTAATTATTGGTAATTAATACTAATTATTGGTAATTAATACTAATTATTGGTAATTAATACTAATTATTGGTAATTAATACTAATTATTCCTAATTAATACTAATTATTCCTAATTAATACTAATTATTGGTAATTATTACTAATTATTCCTAATTAATACTAATTATTGGTAATTATTACTAATTATTCCTAATTAATACTAATTATTCCTAATTATTACTAATTATTGTTAATTATTCCTAATTATTACTAATTATTGTTAATTATTCCTAATTAATACTAATTATTGGTAATTAATACTAATTATTGGTAATTAAGACTAATTATTGGTAATTAATACTAATTATTTGTAATTAATACTAATTATTCCTAATTAATACTAATTATTGGTAATTAATACTAATTATTCCTAATTAATACAAATTAATCCTAATTATTCCGAATTATTACTAATTATTCCTAATTATTACTAATTATTCCTAATTATTCCTAATTATTGTTAATTATTCCTAATTATTCCTAATTATTGTTAATTATTCCTAATTATTACTAATTATTGTTAATTATTCCTAATTATTACGAATTATTGGTAATTAATACTAATTATTACGAATTATTGGTAATTAATACTAATTATTGTTAATTATTCCTAATTATTACGAATTATTGGTAATTAATACTAATTATTGGTAATTAATACTAATTATTGGTAATTAATACTAATTAGAGGTAATTAATACTAATTATTGTTAATTATTGGTAATTATTACTAATTATTCTTAATTATTGATAATTATTAGTAATTAAATGAATAATTATCAATAATTAGAAATAATTACCAATAATTACAAATAATAACATTATTAATATATTTTATTATTAATATTAAAATAATATAATTTTCTAATTTATATACAGTTCTGTTTTCATCTGTGCGTTTTCTATCTCCACATACAAATAATACATGTGAAGACAGCAAACACACAGATGAAAAAAGAACTGTATATATATAAAAAATTATATTATTTTAATATTAATAATAAAATAAACTAATAATGTAATAATGTTCTTATTCTTAATTATTGGTATTTATTACTAGTTATTAATATTTATTCTTAATTACTAAAAATTATTACTAATTATTCCTAATTACCATATAAACAATTAAAAATAATTAAATTACAACTAATTAATAATAATAAAAACTAATAAAAAATTAAAAATAAATAAAAAATTAAAATAAAGATAAATACCTTGAAAATTGATCTGTTCTGATCGTTCTTCAAAACTTTAATATCGGCTCCGGAGAAAAAACTTAAATTAGAGAAAAACTCAACTCTAAAAATATGATTCTGAGAGAGAGAGAAGACAAGGAATGAGAATGAAATGAAAAAAACGGATGGGGGTATTTATAGGTTAGATTAGTTGCGACGGGCTCATTTGCGACGGGATTCCCGTCGCAACTAGTATTATTTGCGACGGGACCCGTCGCAAATACCTTAGCCAACATTTATTACGGTCAACCGGTAAATAGTTATTTGCGACGGGTCCCGTCGCAAATAACCCTCTGCCGACATAGTATTTGCGACGGGGGAATATTCCCGTCGCAAATACCATTTACCGCCGCCGGTTATTTGCGACGGGAATATTTCCCCGTCGCAAATACGTTTCCCGCGATTTGGAGCGCATCGCGGGAAAACTATTTGCGACGGGTCCCCGTCGCAAATACGTTCCCCGCGATTTGGCGCGCATCGCGGGAAAACGATTTGCGACGGGGAAAAAAATCCCGTCGCAAAAGCCTCCTTATTTGCGACGGGAAAATACCCCCGTCGCAAATAATTTTTTAACATGACTATTTGCGACGGGATTTATTCCCGTCGCAAATAACCCGTCGCAATTGCTCATTTTTCCCGTAGTGATCAGGTACTTGATTTTTGTTGGAGATGGAGAGCATGTGACCAAGATGAGGCTTGCGATGTTGTTGGAGTTTACTGTTTTTCTATACTTTGGTTTTAGTATTGTATTTCTAGCATTGTGACTTGTTTGGATGATTTCCTAGACACATGTGACATGAATCATTTTTATATGCTCGAGTTGCTATATTATTATCTGTCTTCTGCTATTTACTTTTGTTGTATGGTATTACTGCTTTCGCTACTGTTTACTATTTATTATTCCACCGTGTATACTCTTCCAATGAGGGAATAGTTTCCCCAACATCTTACCTTAGCCCTCACTGCTAGTCAGCAGCCTCTAGCATTTGGGGAAATGTGCTTGAGGTTATGTGACCAACCGGGTTCGGGGAACCTTTGGGCGACACCCGGATTCGGGACATTACAAAGTAGTATCAAATGAGTTTTCTTTTCTACTTTGCCTTAATAATTGGTGAAAATAGACTGGGATAGGAAGGAATGGGTAGTTGTTAATAAGCTATGTTCGGGAGTAGCTAACCCATGTACAGGGAAAATCCAATTTACCTCGGATATTGCAATTTTTCTAGTTTTGCAATTGTTACAGTTGATTTGATTTCACCATTGGGTGACACACTTGTTTTGTGCTATTATTATTGATATCATTGTGGTTATATTTATGTTGCAACCCAATGAGATGAGGGTATGACATCTCATGCATCATATATGGTGCATAACTGATTGCATGTTGTTGTGATAGATGTTGTGCGATATATGCATGTTGTTGTGATAGATGTCGTGATAGAAATACCTGCTATTTTTGATAGGGTATTGGTATACGTAAAGTTTAATTTGGATGGATGCCAAGATTTGGTCCCTAAGGTGTTACGGGCCTTCTTGGATTGGAATTTGGTGGATCATGTTTGAACTTTAATTGAATTTTTTTCAAGTTATGATGTGAAAAAGGATGCCAAACTTTGATTTGCGGGGAGTATGGGCTCCCACGGGTCAGAATTTGTCATGCCTTGATTTTTTTATGTTTTTAAGGGTTTTAGAGAAGTTTTAGAGGCTTACTGTCCAGAAACCTAGACAACACAACGTGTGTTGTTATAAACACATGCCATGTGTTCTTCTGTTCTGGAGGAAAAAACTTTTCTTAAGTACACACTGTGTACCGTATGTACACACCGTGTAGTCTTTGACCATGTGAATTACTGTGTGAGAAAGACATGGGGTTGATAAATGTTTGGTAGAACACGCCGTGTACTATAAGTACACACTGTGTTATAGTGACCATGTATCCAGCCGTGTGACTAATGACACGGGTGGATGAAATTCGGATGGTACACGTCGTGTCTAGCTTGTACACCTATGTAGTAATCAACCATGTATCTGGCCATGTGACTAATGACACAAGTGGATGGAACTTAACTGGTACACAATGTGTCTAGGGTGAACATGCCATGTAGTGTTACACCAGTAGAACATTGTGGTTCGAGCTGTGTATAAGTACTTGGGAAGGAGGGAAAATTCAAGTACACGTCGTGTCTCGAGATGAAAATGTCGTGTGTATGGGGTGTTACACAACTAGGTTGGCAGAGGTACGTGACCATGTTAAGGATTAAGGGAACACGCTGTGTAGTGGTTTTACACACCATATAACCCTATTTTATAAAACTTGAATTCTTTCTTCTCCTGTTCCTTTATTGCACTTTTAAGTTGATATCCTTGATAATATTGAACTGAGGTGTGTGCTTGACCTTGTAGATTCATGCCACTAAGACTTACTCCAACCGTACACCAAGTACAAGGCGGTGATTAAACACTAAAAATGGTAGATCAGGGACTACCAGTAGACCCTCACATCATGCTCATCTTGGCACCAGCTGTTATACTAGACGTAGGTGCTGATGCATAGTTTCGTGAAGGCGTTTTGAGGATGATGCAGACTTTTTAGGGAGCACCACATCTTACCCTGACTATGGAAGAGTTGAAATGGGTGTTCCAACAGCAACATCCTCCAACTTTTTCAGCTGATGGAGGACCACAAGATACAGAGTCATGGTTAGAGGTTGTGCTTTCTATCTTTGAGCATCTAGAGACGCCTCCGAAGAGGAGGGTGAGGCTTGCGACGTACATGCTATGTGATTCTTCCAAGAGATGGTGGGATGTTATCTCATAGGTGGGACGTCATTGGGATATGGCTTGAGAAGTGTTTCATATGACCTTATATGATTACTTCTACCCTGATACATTGATGGCCGACCGAGCCTGAGAGTTCATACACTTAGAGCAGGGCGCTCTTTCAGTAATGGATTACTCTTCTCATTTTACAGAGCTTTAGCGCTTCGCACATGTTTTGGGAGGTGATGAGTTATCTTTGTCTAGGTGATTTGAGGATGGTCTTAGGTATGACATCCGACTATAGGTGAATGTTTTTAGGCTGACTTTAGTGAATGCTATAATAAATCGGGCGTTGATTACCGAGTGCGATCTGAGGGAGTTGGGAGCTGCGAGCCGGGGTGATTCAGCATCCAGAGCTGGTGGTCCTTCGATAGATACCATGAAGAAACATAGGGAGCTTTCACATGATGTTTCTTCAGGTATTCAGGTGGTATGATACCCGTACAGGAAGAGTGGGTATATGAGACCACATTGCCTGAAGGACCCAGTCAAGTGCCGATCTTGTGGCAAGATAGGCCAAATTCAGCGTTTTTTCCAGATGTTCTCACCAGTAGTGAGTGAGAGGCGATCTGTTATGAGTCCACATTCAGGAGCAGGACCACCAATTTCTCATCAGTTAGGGAACTAGAGTTCGTCAAGTCATTCGGGCTGAGGAGGAGGTCATGACCGTGGTAGCAAGATGACCAGTTTTCATCGACAACATGGTGGATCAACTCAGGGTAGTCAGGCAGGGTCATAGGGCTGCAGTACATGTCAGAATTTTGCAGTGGGGCAGACCCAGTAGGAGCAAGATCTCGAACCCTCTATAGTTAGAGGTACAATTCTAGTTGCCTCATTTTTAGCTTCTGCTCTTTTCAATACAGGGGATTCCCATATTTTTATATATGTTGCCGTGGTAGAGAGCCTTAGGCTCTGTATCTTTACTTTTGAGGATGTTATGACACTAGACACTCTGTTGGGGATTAGGATGACTAGTGTACATCAGTTCAAGGAGTGCCCTCTTGAGTTTGGTGGGTGTCACTTCTTATGAGACCTTTATGTCTTAGAGATGATAGGCTTTGATTTCATTCTCAGAATAGACCGGTTGGTCTCTTTCTAGGCCTTTATTGAATGCTATCGCTACAAGGTGAGTTTCACATCACCAGAGGGTGGGTCTTTTCTACACAAGGGTGAATGGGATGTCCATGCAAGCATAGATGGACCCAAGCATCATGGGTTGGGAGGAATTACAACCCAAATTTCTATTTTATATATAGATGACTAGGGGACTTCACAGATGAACTTTCCTCCAGTGGTGGATTGTTTCAGGGATGTCTTTACAAATGACTTTTCAGGTTTACCTCTTGAAAGAGAGGTATATTTCTCTATTGATCTTGTGTTAGGAGCGACAATGGTGTCCATTCCTCCTTATAGGATGGCCATACCAGAGTTACAGGAGCTCAAAAAGAATTTATAGGAGTTTCAAACAAAGGGTTTCATCTCACCCAATACTTCTCCTTGGGGTTCTCCTGTCCTTTTTGTGAAGAAGTAAGACAATACCCCTAGACTTTGTGTGGATTATCGGAAGATGAACCAGTTGATGGTCAAGAACCGATTTACCTTTCCGAGGATTGATGATATCTTTGACCAGCTTCAAGGAGCCCGGGTGTTCTCAAAGATTGAATTGAGATTTGGTTATCATCATTTGCACGTTATACCATCAGATATACCTCTTACAGCTTTTCAGAGCATGTATAGTCTATACGAGTATTTGGTTATGTCGTTCAATCTCACGAAAACGCCAGTAGTTTTCATGGCACTGATGAACCGAGTGTTCCATCCTTACTTGGATTATTTTGTGGTAGTCTTAATGAATGATATCTTGGTGTACTCTCACACTTGACATGACCATGTTATCCACCTTGAGATCATATTGAGTACACTGAGAGAGCATTAATTATATGCTAAGCTCTCAAAATGCCACTTTTTTATAGACCATATTCACTTCTTGGGTCATGTTATATCAGAGAAAAGAGTATCAGTAGACCCAAAGAAAGTGAGAGCAGTAGTTTCCTGAGAGCAGATGAAGAATTTATTTTAGGTACGAAGTTTTTTGGGGATGTATGGTTACTAAAGATGCTTTATATAGGACTTTTGATGATTAGAAGTGCCACTGACAGACCTAACTAAGAAGGGTGTGAAGTACTTATGGACAAATTCCTACGATTCAGCATTTCAGGAGCTGAAATGGAGATTGACTTCAACACCGATACTGATTTTTCTAGAGTCAGACAAGAGTTACACTATATACTGTGATGTGTCAAGTATCGGGCTGTGAGTAGTGCTTATGCATGGGGAAGGATTCATCATGTATGGGTCTCGACAGTTGAGGCCACATGAGAGGAATTACCCAACGCACGATCTTGAGTTAGCGGTAGTTGTGAATGCTTTATGCTGTTGGAGACATTATCTTTTGGGAGATCGTTTTGTGGTATACACTGACCACAAAAGTCTCAAGTATATTTTTACTCAGCATGACCTGAATTTGAGATAGTAAAGGTGGGTTGAGTAACTTCAGTCTTTTGACTTTGAGCTTGCCTACACGTCTGGGAAAGGAAACACAGTGGCCAATGCGTTGAGAAAGAGGACTCAGATATAGGCAGTTCAGGAGGTCAGTTGTGAGTGAAAACTTTTGCATATGTTCTCTGAGATGCATTTGGTGGTGAAAAATAGAGAGGAGTAGACATTTCTTTCCTCTATGGATATTACCTCTACTCTTCTGGATTGAGTGATAATGAGGTAGATATCAGATTCCTAAGGTCTAGTCCTATGGGAGAGTGTGTCAGGAGAGGACCCTAATCCTGGGTGGACCATAGGAAAGGATGAGGTTTTGCGTTTTCATGGGCACGCATGGGTGTCAACAGACATATGTGAGGAGTTGATGCGAGTTTTTTATGCCTCAACATAAGCAGTTCATCTCGGTGTCACTAAGATGTATCGATATTTACATCGTTGGTATTTGTGGCCATACATGAAGATGGATGTAGCTGGTTTTGTTATGAGATGTCCCACCTATCAGCAGGTGAAGGCGGAGCATCAATGACCGATAGGTATTTTATAGTAGTTACCCATTCTTGAGTGGAAGTGGAATAATGTCGTGATGGATTTCATGACAGTTTTACTAAGGTTGCCTCGAGGGAATGATGCAGTTTGGGTTGTTATCGACAGGATCATGAAGGTTGCACACTTCTTGTCAATCAAGGAGACCTTCAATGTTGACGAGCTTGAGAAGTTTTACATTTGAGAGATTGTACGTTTACATGGGGTTCCACACTCTATTGTTTTAGATAGGGACATCTGGTTTACTTCTCGTGTCTGGCAGGGACTACAGAGGGTTTTGGGTACACTGACACTTCTAAGTACAACTTACCATCCCCAGACAGATGGCCAGTCTGAGTGCACGATTCAGGTTTTGGAGGACATGCTTGAAGCATGCATCGTAGATTTTAAGGGATCTTGGGAGAGACACATACCCCTAGTGGAGTTTTCCTACAATAAAAATTTTCAAGAAACGATTCAGATGACACCTTATGAGTCTTTATACGGTAGGACATGTCGATCACCCCTATATTAGCTGGAGGTAGGAGAGACAACTATGTTGGGACCTTGTATTGTCCAGGAGACCACGAAGTAGGTGGATTTGATTCAGAAGAGGATAGATACTACACAATCTCACCATAAATCTTATTTTGATTGACGGAGATGGCCTCTAGAGTTTGAGGTCAGAGATTAGGTTTTCTTACGTGTCACACCAAGGTTGGGACACATGAGGATTAGGAGACAGGGAAAGCTTTCACTGAGATACATCAGGTCGTTTGAGGTTTTGGAGAGAGTCGGTCTGGTTGCCTATCAGTTGTATTTACCTTAGAGGTATTAGTTTATGCACGACGTCTTTCATGTTTCTCAGCTACGATGTTACTTTTCATATCCGTATCATGTTTTCCAACCCAAGGAGGTTTAGTTGGAGGTGGATGCATCCTTTGAGGAGCACCCTATTCAGATTGTGGATCGCAGCACAAAGGTTCTCTATGGTCGGTCTATTCCTATGGTACGAGTGCCATGAAAGCACGAGCAAGTACAAGATGAGACATGGGAGAGGGAGGCCGACGTACGATCATAGTGGCTAGAGTTGTTTGAAGATTCTTCTTCACCACCCTTGTAAGGGAAATTAAAGAACAAATTACTTTAAGTGGGGAATTTTATAAGAAACCAGATCTTTATTTCAAGTATGGATCTTGATTTTGGGTTGTTTTGAGGAAAAAAGAAGAAATGAAAAATTTTCTAAGTACACGCTGTGTACCCGGGTACCACGTACAGCCGTGTACTGGCCATGTAACAGCCGAGTACATGTCCGTGTAGGTGACCTGGAAGACTGTCTAAAGTGGGGGCTGGTTGAGGCTAATACATGGCATGTACATTAAATGAACACACCATATTTTTTTTTATTTGATAAATCAGTGCGGGGTCGCGTCTCATCCTCAGAATCATCTTCTTCTCCCATTGGTTTGTACAGGAGAGCGACAGAATGACCGCAAACATCAAGATCCTCTTGGTTCTCTGTCCAAGCTCCGATTGAGACGCCATCAGTTGTGTTGGATTCCAACCAGTGAATTCTCTTTTCCCCTAGAGCCTTTCTTCACGATTCTTCCTCTCTCATTAGTTATCGTGGGATGATCATTTTTACCCTTTTTGTAGATCTACGTCGTTCTAGTCCGATTCAAGGGATGAAATTCAAGATTATCGATCGTATAATATTGAGGTAGGTGGTTTGTGCCTTTCGTTGATTGTCTTTGGATTATATATGCTAAAAGTTCTGTATACCCATGTTTGGGGTTTTGCGTGTCCAGAATTAGACCATGTTTATTACCTATTATGGTTTGGTAGATTGATAAAAGGGTAATTACTTATGCATGAGGTTTTATACATTGATTATGGACATGTTTCCCTTGTTTGATTGATTATGGTTATTTGGTCTAGAATGCTTGATAGGATTGCCTTGTTTTCCATGCCTTGCATTGTCAGGATGGAGTTACTAATTATATGAGATGCATGTGATACGCATTGTGAAAGTTTGACCAAGGGGAGTTTGACTGTGAGAGCTTCTCAAGGTAGGGTCATTTATGTATGGATTGTTGTTATGTTGACCCTGAGGTATTGATTGTGAGAGCTTCCATGTGGTCATAGACTAGAGGGGTTAGACCGTGAGAGCCACACAAAGGGTCATTATTAAATGAATTGATTCTATGTTGACCAATGGGTATTGACCGTGTGAGCTTCCTAGATGGTCGTTTGTAAATATTTAGTGCTAATGTAGACCAAAGGGGTTGGACCATGAGAGCTACCCAGAAGGTTATTATTAAATGAATTGTTGTTATGTTGGACCAGGGGGATTAGACTGTGAGAACTTTTCCATAGGGTTGTTATTGAATGATTGAATGATTAGGGCGAGTCTACCAAGCAACAACACAAGCTTGGACTCGGTCTTACTTGTTTGTTTACATGGTCTTCTGAGACATCTGTTGTTACTATTACTTAGGGGATATAGATTTTAGGCTAGATCCCAAGGTTTACATGATTCAACGGATTGAATAATAAATGTAAATGAATGTAATTGAAAAACTGTAGGATTGTTTGCTTTTGAGTACTTCCTAGTTTATTGCTTCATTTCTGCATATTACCTGCTATATATATTCATTGAAAATTAGGCACAAATATTTTAGTGGTTGCCTAGTGGGATTCATCTCACACCCTGTTTGGGTCATGCTTTTGGACCCAAACAGATTATATGATTGCAGGTATAGATAAGGGAAAACACCCTTCTTCATTAGGCACTTGATTGTTGTTGGAGCTGGAGAGCATGAGACCAAGACGAGGCTTGCGATGCTATTGGAGTTTACTGTTTTTCTATACTTTGGTTTTAGTATTGTATTTCCAGCATTGTGACTTGTTTGGATTCTTTTCTAAACACATGTGGCATGCATCATTTTTATATGCTCCAGTTATTATATTATTATCAGTCTTATATTGATTACTTTTTTTGTATGGTATTACTACTTTCAAAACTATTTACTATTTGTTATTCCATAGTGTATACTCTACTAATGAGGGCATAGTTTCCCCAATGTCTTATCTTATCCCTCACTGCTAGTCGGCAGCCTCTGGTGTTTGAGGAAATGTGCTTGAGGTTATATGACCAACTGGGTTTGGGGAACCTTTGGGCGGCACCCGGATTTGGGACGTTACAACCCTTCTCGGTATAAAATACCTCACCATTGCAATATATTTGCACAGACATGATTACCTAGAAAAAAATAATCAATAAAATATTATATACTACATGAAAATTTTAAATTATTTAAATTATTTATGATTGAATAATTGACTTGATCTTGAGACTTTTTCTATGGATTGGTTTATCATTATTTGATAAACCAACCAAAACCTAAGGGGGGTCCTTGCGCATCTATTAGCTCAAATTTTAGCTACCATCAGTCTCTTCTGAGACATGGTGTAAAAATCCAGCTTCAAACAACTACAGTTCTTGATGAACACCCTTTTATTACAATGATACTCATATGAAAGTGAGGGGGTCTAGGGGTTTCATATACCTAACATTTTTTAAGCGTACATGCAGGTCCTTACATACTTAGAGAGAGGGATGACATGCAGTTCATCAACAAGGAAAACAAAATGAAATTATTACATATTATATTACTAAAAAAACACAACATGAATTTTCAATCATACATTGGTCGGTCATCTCAAGATCATCCAATTATTATAAATTAAATAATAAAATAAAAAAAATAACCATGCAATTTCAATCATATATTAAATAGTCATCTGATCAGTAAACATTATAGATTACTAACATGTTTATTTGAGATATTTATTATGTTCTAAATCTTGTCCCTTTACATACTATATTTAATAAATAATATATATAAATACATCTATTTATAATCAGACTTTCATGAAGATTTGTCACTGTTACCTATGATAAACTATAACTAAAACCTTGATCGATATAAATAAACTCACCATTGAAGTATATTGACTATGATATTATTACCAAAGAAAATTTAATAAAATGTTATACATTTTTATACCACATCATCAAATGTTTCATACATTTTAATTACTTATGAATAAATAACCCTGACTTGATCTTGAGACTTATTCTATGGATTAGTTTATCATTATCTGATAAACTAACCAAACCCTAGGGGTGAACTCCTAGAGTCTCTATTATCACATATTTCAGCAACCACCGATGTCCTTTCAAATAAAAATGCATCTTTTGCAACGCCTCTTGTCAAACACATCTTTTTGAACACCTTTTTATTACAAAGTTACTCACATGCAAGTGAGAGGGTCTAGGGGTATGAAATACATAGCATTTTTTATATGGGCATGCAAGTCCTTACATACTTAGAGAGGGATGACTCACAAGTCATCAAAATGGAAAAGAAAATGAAATTATTACAAATTATTTATCCACATACACAAAAAACATGAAATTTCAATTATGCATTGGTCGGTTATCTCAAGATCAGTCATCACAAAATACTCTTAACATGTTTTTTAGTATAATTATTATGTTATACATATTACATAACTTTACCTATATAACTAGATGTAATATATAATAAATATCTACAACTGATTTCCAAAATTTCAACTTTTCAATGTGTGTATGTATATATATATTTAATAACAACATTTATTAAAATTAATTAAAATTATAATTTATATTTACACAATAACCATTAAAATACTATAAACTTGTGTTATTTTCAATTTTATAAAATTTTATATGTATATATATATTTTTTCATTTTTCTACTTTTCAAAATATAAGTAACTATATTTTATACTTTATTAATTGGAAGACTAATTATTTATACTCAATATAATTTAAAATTATTACTTATAACAAACTTTTTTATACTATTAAAAAAAATATTACATATATATTTTAATAAATTTAAATATAATACTTAATATAACTAATATATTTTTAATGATATATATAGCTAATTACCACCTACGACTATAGAATATATACATTAAAAAAAATTCTCTAAATATAAATTACATTTTATACATAACATTTCAATTTTATAAACACCTTATTTAAATTTTCTAAACATTCAATATAAATTAAATCATAAAACAAACACAAATTTATACATCCATACTTTCATGCATTGATAAATATTAAATAAATAAATCATACACACAAAATAAATAACATTTATATAATAAAAATTTTAAATAGAAATTTTAACATTTTAAAAAAGCTGCAAATATATGTTGAGAAATAATTCATGCAGAGTTTCACAATAAATACTAGAGGAGAAGAATGAGATTTGGAGGGGGTAACCCTTTTATAAAAAATGCTCAGCTGGATGCGTGAACCCCATTCACACATCCTTTTTTTCATCCCATGAAGGAACCATGAACACAGTTCACACTTCCTTGGTGGTAGAAGAAGAAGTGTAAACCTCGTTCATGCTTCTTTTGCAGACCAAAGAAGCGCGAATGGGGTTCACGCTTCTCATATCCCCTTTTTAAAAATATCGGAACCCTATCCCTTTTATTTTTTTTAAAAAAACCCATTAAAAAAACTCATGCAATCACATACATGACATGACTGATTGATCCAAAGATCATTAACAAACAATGATCAGAGTAATGAGTTTATTGTTTAAAAAGTTGAACTTTGAAGATTAAATGACATAATCGATTGGTCTAAAGCCCATTGATAGATATTACATTAGAGGAAGCCCACAAGGAGTTGCTATTCATGGATCAAAGTGTTGGAGACTTAATGCTTATGAGAGTCATGACGGTGTAGAAGGTGTTGGAGACTCTCTACCTTTTGAGTGTTGGAGACAAGTGGGTGTATTGGAGATGCTTGTGGATAATGTAGCCGCATTTGGGAGTTGGACATGATGTGCTAAAGAGATGGAGTTGTGAGTTGAGGTGAGAGTTAAAAATAGGTCTAGGGGGTTGTGTATGAGCATACTCAAAGTGTGATAAATCCTATGAAAAATTATAGATGACCTGACTTTGATTACCCAACTACAAGCTTAGTGTGCACAATATGGTTTATACACTTGTTAGTGGTAAGATGATGTTGGTACCGAGGTTTGAAGAGGTTGCCAATAGGTTTAGGATTTTAAAATTTTTCATCACTATAGTGATTAAACTTCATCATCTCCGGTGATCTGAGCCCCAATATCATCTGAGTGAAAGATCCCAGTTAGTGTATTGTATCACTGAGAGGAGGAGGGGGTGAATCAGTGATACTCTTTTTCTTTTATGTTTATTTTCAATTAAAACAACCTTCTCCTCCTGTTAGAGATTTCAATTCCCTACTAAAATCAAATCTAATATAGATCCACAGGAACACAAATATTTAGAAGGTACACTATTCAATAAGAATAACTACATCCTTGGTATGGTTTGGAAATGATCCAATACCATACAATCCACTAGAAATAAATCCTTGGATTACAATGAGTATGATATATCCTTTCACTTGTGTAACACTATGAAACAATACCACTAGTGCGTGTTCACCCTCTTAGCATAAATAGGGTAATATAATTGTCATGTAACAACTCATGTTACATGTTCTTCTTTTCAATTAAAAAAATGTATTCAATTGAAATACAATTCTTCAATTCCTTACCCAAAATAAAGGTAAGAACCTTATGTACTTTGTTGTAGAAAACTCAGTTTGATTTTCCAAGTATGATTACTTTGAGTCCGATTCTCCCTGATACAATTCTCCCAGTCTGATTTTCTAATAGAATAAAATAGAAATGAATTGGCACCACTTCAATCCCTGAGTATGATAAAACTCAGTACTATACTTCCTCAGTACGAAAATCTTCAATACATAAATACCTAGTACGGAAAATCGCGTTCTGATTAATTCATCCTGATACCAACATCATCCAAATACAATTGACAAGTGTAATACAATGATCCGATGAATAGGATAAACCCTGAATATGATGATCATCTGAATACAACATTACAATTTTGTCTCTTCTCCTATGTCTTCTTCTTGTCGAATCATCTTCAACACAAAAAAATGGTATCAATTTCTCTCACTAAAAACTCGGAGTTCCACTCTCTACTGTGATGAACAATACACCATCGTCAGTCAAGTACAATGTACTCTTTCTCCTTTTATAGGTAACCCAAAACAGGTTTGGGCGGGAATCCCAAAATCTTTCTCGCTCACCGAAATTCACCCAAAATGCAATTTACCCTGAAATATTAGAGCAATTATGAATTCATCAACACTTCTCAATTCCTCTCGAAACTTCTACAATCTTCACCTCTTATTCTCCAGACTTCCAATTCAAATGTCAGTACGATTTCAATTACTAGGTCAAATTTCAAGTGTTGAGACCGATTATAATTGCTGAGACTGATTTGAGTCAAAATCTTGTATTTGAAAATTAAGCTCACCCTCAACAAATCATTAAACAATCTATTTTCTTTCAATAACTCATCCAAACAAAGTAATTCAACCCTTTTTAAATGTTTGACTACATTATTGACCATCTTCTCTTCTTCAACATCTTTCTTGAACCACTTCAAATACAATGCATCTTATTCTCCTCTACTCTTGTCCTAGTTGAAACACCACTTCAAAGGATAAAAAAACTAAATCAACTCTTAACCCACTTGATGAATACATTTGAAAACAGATCAGAGTTTATCTATCTCTTCCACCCTTACTATGATTAGCCTGGATACGATCATTCTGATATTGATCATTCTGATGCCGATCATCCTGATATTGATCTTTTCCTTCCTGAGTCTGATATCGATCATTATGATATTGATCATTCTGATATCGATCATTCTAATATTGGTCATTATTATATTGATCATTCTGATTCTGATCATCCTGATATTGATCTTTTCCTTCGCGAGCCTGATATCAATCATTCTGATTTTGATCATTCTGATATTGATCATTCTAAGATTGTGCATTTCAATATTGATCATTCTGATATTGATCATTTTGAGATTGATCATTCTGATATTGATCATTTCTGGGTACAAGAAGTTTTTATATCATCCGATGGAAAACCTGGATGCTATAATAAATCGGTACCACCTTTTCAATCAATACCACCTTTTCGATCAATACCACATTTTCAATCATTTGGGGTACGATTATCCTAATATCAATCTTTAAGTTATGTGGTAGATGAAAAAAATGATACAGTGAATCAATACCACTTATTTTTAATCTACCCAGAATCTGATCATATTGAAAAACAATTGATATGACTTCTTTTTCTCTGCCACCCAGATACGATAAATCTGGATACAATCTTTTTCGGATTGGCAACATCTCTTTCACTCCCCCTTTCTTCCATCAAGATTTCATCACAACTTCTCAATTAAACTCACGATCTATATGAAATATAAATCAGAAAAGAATCATTAAATTTTAAAACATCGTAGTCACACTGAACCCGATTCTCCATCAAAACAAACACTTCTTTCAAAACAGATTCTTCTCATTATGATGAGCTATCACAGTGAGTCCAATTCTTTATAAAACATGAGTTCAATTTTTATCAATACCATGAGTCCGATTTTTATCAATACCATGAGTCCAATTTTTATCAATACCATGAGTAACCCGATTGTTTCCAGAAACAAAGTGAAGTGATTTCCCTCCTTCAAAACATACCTTGACAAGAAAAGACAACACAAAACACCTTCATCATTAGCTTGGTCTAAACAATATATCCCTTTGGATTTTTTTTCAACCAAGTTTTCATTAGTCACTAAACTTTGTATCCTCAAGAAATGGATTACTTATCAACAATTCTAATCCTACATGAGCTAACTCTATGTAGGAAACAAGAATCATTGGCAATAATACCATGCTGTCCAAAAATAGTGATTATGACAACATCTTCACCTTTCTTACTCAAATCTTCTTCAACATCCCTGAAATACAAAAAAAATATTTCCTACAACCAATCCAACAAATAGTTAGAATATCTCACATACTAAACAATGCTTAATTCACATCTTACCCACAACTCCCCATTTTTATATGCATCACTTGGATTGATTTATAAAATAATACAATTCTCCCTTTAAAAATACAATCCAAAGGTAAGATAAGAGAGGGGACAAAACCATATACCTCAACCTTGATGATAAAGAAATTGGATGCCCATGTTTAACCTCAATCTAAAAAATGATTCATTCGGTAATGATTTTGTGAAAATTTCAGCCACTTGTTCTGATGTTGAAACATATTCCAGCTTTAATTCATTCTTCTCCACATTCTCTTTGATGAAATGATATTTAATATCAATATGATTTGAATGAGAATATTGAACTGGATTCCAGGTGACATTGATTGTGCTTTGATTTTCACAGCCCAAGAGCAAGGGTAACTTCACTTCCACAAGTAAATCTTATAATTATGTTTTCATCCACATGAGTTGAGTAGTGGCTTGAGTGGCAGAAACATACTCAGCTTCAGTCATACTGAGAGTTACCAAATTCTATTTTTTGAATGTTAGATAACATAATTCTTTCCTATAAAGAATACTCCACTAGATGTGGATCTTCTATAATCAACATTTCCTGCCTAATCTGCATCTAAATACCCAAAAAAATCAATACTATCTAAGATGAAATACCTAATTCCAAATTTTTGTGTGCCTTTGATGTATCTAAGAATTATTTTTCTAGCAATAAGATGTGATTCTTTTGGAGAACTCTAAAATATTTCACATAAGGTAACCACATAAACAATGTCAAGTCTTGAGGCAGTCAAATACAATAGACTTCCAATCAGCTTCCGATACTCTGTCTAATCCACTTATTTTCCTTCTCCATCATTACTCAGATTTGTTCCTACTGAAATCAGTGTGGAAATAGGTTTTGATTTTTTCATGCCAAACCTATTAAGTAGTTCCTTGGCATACTTTTCTTGGGAAAGAAAAATGTATTATTTATTTTTTAAGATTTTTAACCCAATAAAGTATTTCATTTCCCCTATCATGGAAATTTAAAATACCTTCTTCATCTCTTTAGAAAATATTTCACATCTTGTTCCATCATTTCCAGCAAAGATAATATCATCAACATAAACAATAACGATGAGGTAATTCTATTGAATTTCTATGATATATAGATTGCTATACACTCTTCATTTCTTGAAATTCATATTCCTCAAGAAAGTATCCAATTTGGAATACCATACCCTTAGAAATTGTTTTATCCCATACAAAGGATTTCTTCAATATTCACACATAACTTTCATATTTTCCAAAAACAAAGCCACAAGGTTGTTCAATATAAACCTCTTCTTCAAGATCACCATTTAGGAATGCAGATTTAACATCCATTTGAAATATCTTGTAGCCTCGTTGTGTAGCAATAGAAATAAAGATTATAATTGTTTCTAATCTAGCCATTGGAGCAAATGTTTCATCAAAATAAATTCCTTCAATCTGTGAATACCCTTTGCAAACCAATCTTTATTTGTTTCTTATAACTTCACCTTCTTCATTCATCTTGTTCTGAAAAACCCATTTTGTGCCAATGATGTTTTTGTTTTCAATCTTGTGTAAGAGTTCCCATGTATTTTTATTTTCAATATGATCCAATTATTCATTCATGGCTTGAACCCATTCTGAATGATCAAAAGATTCTTTTACATCATTCAGATCTACTTTTGAATACAGAAAAGTATGAGTAATTGCTTTTGTTGTTATTCTTGTTTAAACCTTCAAATGTTGATCACCAATTATATTCTGAGCTTCCCCTTGATTCTTCAGTATTGGATGAGATTTTTGAGTGTCTTCCTCATCACTGGAAATAGCTGAGTCTAATTCTTCTTCTTGAGTAGGAATACAATTATCTGTATCCTTATCAGAATTGTTTTCTTCAACTTGCTCAACTTCCTTGTCTACATGAGCATGTTTACCTTCCTATGCCTTTTTAATTAATTTAACATCAACTATATTTACAATTATTTTTTTTCTTTTTTGAAGCACATGTATCCTCTTCCTTCCAGAGCATAGCTAAGAAATATTCCATCTTCACCTTTCTGCTCAAACTTTCCAAGGTTTCCACCTTTCTTCTTTATAATATAAGGACTCCTGAAAACCCTCAAGTGTTTCAAAATTGGAGATTTTCCATTAAAAAATTCATATGGAATCACGCCTAATTGAGGTCTTTAGAAACAACGATTCTGAATATAAACAACATTACTCATGGCTTGCCTCCAAAAGTAACGAGAAAGGCCATGTTCAAGTAGCATGGTTTTTCCCATTTCCACCAAGATTTTGTTCTTTCTTTCAAAAACCCCATTTTTTAGGAGTATATGGGGAACTATACTCATGCTTAATTCCATGTTTCTCAATATATTCTTCAAAATCTTCAATTCTTTATTCACCACCATTGTATGTTATCAACTTCTTGATTGAATACTCACATTCCTTTTATGATTTTCTTCTAAAACTTTTAAACATTTTCAAATCATCTGATTTGTGTTTCATATAAATAACATAAGTAATGAGAGTAAAATAATCAATGAAAGTAATGAAGTAATTATCTATATTTTTTGATCATTTTCTCATTGGCCCACATATATTAGAATGAATCATCTCCATGGGTTGTTTTGAACAAATCTCAAATTTCTTATGCACTGAGTTTATAATCTTTCCTTTCTAACTAATAGCACAACAACAATCTATTATTCTTGGAAAATCATAAATGTCTTGAACAATGTCTCTTTTGGATAACTTGCTCATGTTTCTCTAACACGTGTGTTCCAGTATTTTATGCCACAATTCATTCTCTTCTACCATACTCATGTAACAAGAGTTTTGTATTTTGCCAATCCAAAACAGATTCCATTTTTTATGTTGGCCTCTTGTAACAATCTTACCATATTCTTTACTTTTCACAAAAAACCCATCATACCTGAAGATAACTTTGTTACCCTCATCACACAATTGTGAAACACTCAACAAATTATGTTTCATCCCATCAACATACAATGTTTTCTTGGATTCCATCTTTTCTTTTCTAATGATGGCTGATCCAACATCTTTGATTTTCAAAGATTCATCATTTCTAAATTTAATTGTTCCTTATTTAAAATATTTCACATTATTAAATAGTTTCAAGTCCCCTATCATGTGATAAGAACACCCACTATCAAGTATCCAAGGTCATTCTCTTTTTGTGGCTTTCAATGCAGTTTCAACAATAAGAGCCTCCTTTCTTTTCTTTCTTCACTTCCAGCTTGTGAGAATTGTTAATAATCTTCTATTGTACCAGTAACAAAACATGAAATCCTTTTTCAAGGTGTCTAGGTTGTTCACATATTTCACAAATAGTTTCCAGGGGTTGGAACCTATTTTCAATATTCATTCCACTCTTTTCATACTTCTTCATAGCAAATTTCTCAGCCTTCTTTCTTTGAGGCAATTGACTCCCCCTTAATCTTTTCCTTTAAAAACCTATGGAATAATAGTAATGTTGTTGGTTGAACCAATACATATTTTTCATATGTCTGAATCCACCACAATACCAGAAATACCCATCGAAAGAGTATTTTCCTATGAAACCTCTATACTGATTGGAATAGTGAATACGTTTCTCATCCACCTTCTGCTCATTCTTTTCTAACCCACCAACCTTTATGTTATCAATCATATTATTCTTATTATTTTCTTATTTATTGGAACCATAAGTATTTGAGACTTTTACAGATTCAAAGTGTTTCAAAATATTTTTAGACTCATATTTCTTTGAGACTTCATAATCTCCAGCATTGTTGGTTTTGACCACATAAACAACTTTCCCAACATTCTTCTTTTCAGAAACAACTCCATTATTCTTATCACCCTTTAAAGGTAACTTTTGTTAACTACTAAAAATATGGCCTTTATCAGTGCTATAAAAGTCAATTTACAGTGTTAAAAAAGCGCTATTAATCTCAGCGAAGATAGGGGGTACCTTTTATCAGTGCTAAAAAAAACATTGATAAAAGTTAAAAAACATTAAAAAAATATTTCTGCAATTCAAGGAGGGGATTTAACAGCTCTTGAACCCCCCTTCAACAGCGCCCCCACCCCAGCCCGCACAACCCATCCACCCCCCCCCCCCCCTTTAACAGCACTAGCCCACCCTTTAACAGTGCTAGCCCTTATTCCACCCGTGCGCACTACCTGCCTTCCCCTGGATTCGAACTCGGGACCTGTTGCCTGTACACCTAAGCCTTTACCACAACACCATATTTCTTTGCTCTTCATTTATTAATATATCTATTTATATATATAGTTGTATTTACTCTTATATTAATATATATTTATATTAACACACACACACATATATATTTAGTTATATTAATATATATATATCCGTATATTAATATATATATATATAGTTATATTTATATATTTATATATTTATTAATATATTAATATATATTTGTAAGATCAGTTTTAAATACATTTATAAAATATGATTTTTTGTGTGTGTTTATAAATAAATAAATACATATATACAACACACACACACACACAAACATATATATATATATTATACGTGTATTTATAAGTATAATTATACATATTTATATATATATACAAATATTATATATTAATATGTATATACATATGTTTAGAATATATAGATAATATATAGCAGTTTGTCAATACAGACGCACACATACACATATATATATACAAGTACACATTATATAGGTATATAAATATTCATATATTTATATTTTAAATAAAAAGGATATTAGTTTTTTATTTAGATAAGGATTATATATTGATAAATATATTTTATATGTAAATATGTTTAATTATTTATTTATAAAATTAAAATTGTATGTGTGAATATATAAAAAATATGTATATATTGTTATATATTTGATTATAAATAACAGTACATTATGAAAAACGATAACAAGCCTTGAAAACCTAAAAAATAGGTAAAAAATGGAGAAACCTGTCACGACCTGCCCTCGGGGTTCGTGCCGTGACTACCCCAAGCCAGCCTTCCATAGGCCAGGGGCTGACGACTAGCACCAAAGGCGTAAATCCCAATAAAAGGGAATGCATTGCCTTTATGAAACGTAAACACACACACACAACCAGAGTACAAGCGGAAGAAAGCACTAAGTAAGCAGTATAACAAGTGTGCTGAAAGTACAAAAGGGCCGGAATATAAGCCCAACAGTAAAGTACAAGGAAAAGACAAAACAACAGGAAGGTGTCGAGCTACTCCTGAATCGTCCTCTGGAGTTCCTACCTGAAGGGTAGGTACATATGGCCACCTCAGCTCTCCACGTCCGTCTGTCACCTCCAGGTACTGTCTTGTCGTGAAGTCCACCTCCGGGTATCATCTCGTCGTGAAGTCCACCTCCGGGTACCGTCCAGCTCTACAAGCCTCAACCACGATCAGTGTTGTCCGTCGTCTGCATCCAACACAATGAGGTGCGGTCATAGCCCGTGTAGGGGTGAGTATAACGATACTCAGTAGGGACCCCGAGACCCTCAAGGTCTCACTAAATCTAACAAGGATAACCACAAAGAAGGATCTCAACAGATAACCCTTACTTAGGTATAAGCCCATACTTATACCTAAGTTATCAAGTAACCCATCTCAATCATGAAAAAACACAAAGGTTATTGAAATCAACAGATAACCACTACTTAGGTATATGCCCATACATATACCTAAGTTATCAAGTGACCCATCTCAATCATGAGGAAAACACGATGGTCATCGACTCAGCTCAAACCAAGATTTTCATTATCGAAATCACAACTACTGGAGAAACTCATTCTCTGTCGAGTACAGTGGCCCTATCACGACTCTGAGGCGCTACTCACTAACCTTAGACTGCTGAGGTACTCCTCCTATCGAGTACCGTGGGTCTGCTTCCAAATACAGGGTGCTCTGTCCGCTGCGGGTCTGCCGCCAAATACCGGGCGCTCTCCCTAATAGCCTATAGAGGTACTCCTCCTGTTGAGTACCGTGAGTCTGTTGCCAACTACCAGGCACTCCAGCCGCCGTGGGTCTGCCGCCAAATACCGGGTGCTCCATCCACTGGGCTAACCGAATCACTATGAGTCGAATCAGTCAAGCAGTCGTCAGGTCTACAGCTACTCGGTCTCTGTTCTCTGTACACTCATCTCCGGGAGGGTCCGCTCCACGAGCTACTGGTCGATACATCCAAGTGTCACACAAACTCATGTGGAAGTATCAGGACCACCTCGTCTTAGGGGTCTCAACGCAACAGACGACGCGTCAATCGGGCGCCCGGTCTGTGAGTTATTAGCATTTCCGTTCCAGGGGCCCAGTTGGATTTCAGGTACAATCCAACCCAGCCACACTCCAACTGCATTCAAACCTCTTTATAAGTATTCCAAAAGAACCGTCTCATCAAGATGAAAACCACAAAGTCGACGACACATCAATCAGACGTCCGGAGCTCAAGTTATAGGCGTTTCTGCTCCGAGGGCCCGGTTGGTTTCGAGTTCGAACCAACCCGGACATACCCAAAATTCGCCTAAACCTTGAGTGTAATGTACCTAAATGACCGTGTCGATCCAAGGAATCCTACGCAACCGACGGTTCGTCGATCGGAGGTTCTTAGCTCAAGATATGTCCGTTTAACCGAAAATGGTTTGAAAATAGGGGGTCTGAGCCCGGTCCGACCCGGCCCAATACCCCCTGGGTCGACCCGACCCGGTTGGGTCCGGGTGCAGCCTGGTTGGGTGTGGCCCAGCCCGACGCTGGCGGCCCGGCCCGACCGGCGCAGCTCGGCCGCGTGGCTGGCCGACCAGGCGGGGAGGCGGCGCCCAGTGGGGCCCGCCCTAGCCATGGATTGGGGGGGGGGGGGTGTTACATCCCCCAGTTTCTACGAAATGGCTGACCTTAATGGATGGACCCCTGGGTGACTGCGGGACCCCCATTGGGTCTCGCCTCTTGATGGAATCGGCGGCCGACACGACCGAACACCCTTCCAGATCCGCCGCGGCTTTCTTCCACCGACGCGGCGCGACGGCGCCGTGACCCACTCCGGCCGCGGCCCCTGTAGCTCCAGCATGACGCGATGGTGCCGCGCCCCTCCGCTGCGGCCCGCCCCGGCCGCGGCTCCTGTAGCTCCGGCGCGGCGTGACGGCGCCGCGCCCCTCCGCCGCGGTCCGGCTCTACTCCGCGCGGCATGACGGTGTCGCGCCTTTTAGGTGTCCCGACAACCAAGTGTTGACGATCCGCTCGTGATCGGACCGATGTCGGCCTGTTCTTCGCAGTCCGCCTCCATTGTCCAAAATCAATAAATGAATGGGTAAGGGTCGGACCGTGTTCGTGCGGTCCGAGCCCTTCCTCGTCAAGATGGTATCAAGCGGCCCAACGAAACTCAAGAATTGAAGAACGTTGTTGAATGACATTAAAATTTGAACATAAAAACCCCTACCTCGAATGATTAACGTCGCACATCGGGCGTCGCGGAAGACAACATCGCGGGAAAATATTTGTTGGCGACGCTGGAATGTATCCGAAGATGTGGTGTCTTCCCTCTTGTCGCGGAGAAAAGAAAGGAAAGCACGTCGACTGTTCTTCGTTGAGGGAGGAAGTCGTTCTTCGTGGATGAAGAAAGCTCTCCTCAAATTCTCCCAAAATATTTTGCAAACAAATATTTCATTAAGTCTCATTCCTTTAAAAAGATCTCCATGCAATTCAAAAAAAGTCAAAGAGGTGTGACAAAAATAATTAATAAGGTTATTAATTACCTTAGTTGTTCCATTAAGCTTGGGAGGTGGAGAGGCTCCCCTTTAAGAAGGGAAGTTGTCAACATTAAGCAAGGGAATTTATTGGGGGTTTAAGGAGGTTTGGGGAAAAAATGAAAGGTTGGGGATATTGTGGGACCCACCTATCATTTATCCACACATGGGAAGTTGAGTGGTTGTGGGCCCCACCAACAACTTTCCTGGGAGGGTTTAACTTCCAAAGATACAAAATAAAATCGTTTCAACAATTTTATTTATTTCAAACTAAAACTCCAATTAATAAATCTCAACCCGCTTAAAACACAACTGCGGTAAAGGTCCCCTTAAGAAATTACCAGCACTATAAGTTCATCGGTGCCCTCGGATTTCAGTTTCGAGCACCGGTTCAAAAGATAGAAAAACCTGCTCATTCGTTTACTGAACTACCCGGGGTAAACTTCAGAAATTGATTCTAGGCACACCGGGCCTCAGAATCAAGTGCCTTCAGAAGCCAAAGACTCGTAAAATTACAAAAGAAATTAATAAAAAAAAATTATTTGAAATTTTCAGGTCTTTACAAAACCCTCAAACCCATAAATACAGTCAACAAGTCAAATAAACCCTAAACTGAGGGTAATGACAAAAAATTCGGATCTGAGAGTCCATTACTGCTCTATGACTAGTCAAATTGAAGATCATCAAATGATATTTGATATGATAGGTGGAAGAGGCCAAACAGACAGGCAGATCATAAGTTACAGCTGTTTGAAAAAACAACAGATAGGACAAAAGTGCTAGAAATGGGGGCTTGAAAAACCTAACAAACCGCAGAGTCACTGAAACAAGCATAACTTCTAATTCAGGTGTCTGTTTCAACTCTGTGACCAGTCGAACTGAATATCATGGAACGAACTATGATATAACAGGTGGAGGAGGCCAAACAGACACACATATCGGGAGTTATTACCGTTTTAAGAAAAATTTGACAGGGCACCAGACACGAAAACAAAGTTTTGGAGGCCTTATGATGGGTTTTTGGGGTTTTAGGGTCCATGACCTAATTGTAACTTTTTTTAGTCATCCTTATGCGTATATATCTTTGTTTACTTTGATTTTATATGTGGTAGATCCCAAAAGGACACCCAGAGCGAAAGTTATGGTCATTTGAAGTTGGAGTTTTTTTAGAGTGGTATAACTGATATATCTTCCATTTCTTTGATCTTCTCACGGTTTTGATTAGAATTGGTCCTCACTCGTCTCATGAGATTCGATTTGACTAGTCGCGGAGCTCAAATAGACACTCAGAGCAGAAGTTATGGTTTTTTTAGTGAGTTACGAGTTTCTTAGGTTTTTAGGCGCTAGGAGGGTTTCTCAATTTCAAACAATTGTAACTTATGCTCCGGGTGTCCGTTTTGCATTTACCACATATCAAATCGATCTAAAACATATTTAAAACATATTTATTATATTTATATCAATATAAATATACTTATATATCAATATATTATTTTTTATGATTTTTTTGAAATATACACTTTATCAACGCTAGGAAAAAAGCACTAATAAAGCCCCCCTTTAACAGTGCTAAAAAAGTGCTGATAAAGAGAGTGCCTTTATCAGCGCTAAAAAAAGTATTGATAAAAGCATCCTATTTATCAGTGCTTTTTTTAGCACTGTTAAAGGGTGGCGCTGCGGAAACCCAGTTTTGTGGTAGTGGTTGAACCTTCTATGGTTTCTCATTTCGATAACTGTCACTAACCTTAGCGATAGAGTTTTGGAAACTTGTGTTTCTCAATTCAGATTTTGATAGTTTTTTTTGGACAAGTTAAAAATCTTCTTCTTTTTACTTCAACTTCACTTCCAAATGACCATTAAGATTCTTTTCATCTTTAAGAGACTTATTCAAATTATCAATATCTTTCACCAGTGTTTCTTTCTCATCAGTAAAATATTCTTTATTTATAATTAAAGAACATTTATCTTCCAACTTTTTGTTTTGATTTTAAAGACTTTTGATGTTTCTCAGACATTCTTTCAATTCTTGTTTCAAATATATTTCAAGTTGAGTTTCTTCTTCTTTAGAGCTACTACTTCTAAATTCTTCATCATTCACTATTACAATAAAAGTATTTTCAATACCATACTCAATTGATTTTTTGGATTCAACATCACTGTCTTCTTCTTCTTCATCTTTAGACAAGAAAAATTTTCTTTTGGATTTGAATAATTTATTTTCTTTCCCTATGTATTTCAATTTTTCTTTGTCTCCATGTTTCTTCCATGATCTTATTGGATTTCTTTCTTCTTCATCACTATCCTCTTCATTCTTTCTTTGAGGATAGTTTGACGCAAAGTGACCAACTCTTCCACATTCGAAACATTTCAAGGGAAGTTTCCCTTTGTATTTACCTATACCTCTTTTCACATTTTTATAAAACAAGGATAAAATATCATTGAGATTTTTACATACCACATTTTTAGAGTCAGATTCACCATCTTCTTCTTAAAAAAGAATATTATTCGACTTTTCCTTCTTTTTAGACTTGAAATAAATTTCACTATCAACTTTTGTTTTTCCACTCATAGCTTTCTCTCTTCTCATTTAATATGTAATAAGGGTGATATGAAAATCATCAAGAGATAATGTTTTAGGGTCTCTGTCTTCCAGAAAATAAACTTTTACATCAAATTTTTCAGGTAGGATTCTCAAGATCTTTTCAACAACTATAGAGTTACCCAGCTTTTCACCAAGGCATCTAACAGTACTCACTATATCATTCACCATGGTAAAGAATTACCTAATAGATTCATGCTCACCCATATTCAAGTATTTATACTTTAATCTCCATATTTGAATTTTTTCATTCTTGACTTTTGCATTTCCTCAGTATATGTTTTTAAATTTATCCCATATATCTTTGGCTATAACAACACCTTTCACTCTAAAGAATTCAATTTCATAAAGTGATGATAATATAACATTATTTTTCCTTACATCATTGTAAATATTCTTCTTATCAATAGGTGTAAGTGGACACTATTAGAAAATGGATCTATACCCACATATCTATACCCATGATTTAAAAAAACCATGGGTATATATGGTAAGTTTTGACCTATACAAACAGTTTTGTTAAAACTGTGGGTATACTAAAACCAATTTGCAGTTTTTATCGGGATCCTACTTCCGACTTCTCATTTCCTCCCCCATGTCTCCCCTGATCCATGGCCTCTCCGCCTTCTCCTCCCCTCCTCAACCTTGACCTCCCGCCCTCACCTCTGTCTTCTTGCCTCCACGACCACCTCTGCCTCTGCCTCCCGGACCCCGCCTCTGCCTCCTAGCCCCGCCTCCGTCTCGACGGCCACCTCCGCCTTCGCCTCCTCTCGACCGTGACTTCCTCCTCCTCTACCTCCCGACCCTCACCTCTGCCTCTACGACAACCTCCACCTCTGCCTCCTCCCAGCCGCAGTCACCTCTACCTCCACCTCATTAGATCTAGTTATAGAGGATCCCTATGTATGGATCCATCAATATTATCCATGTATTTATTAGGTGTAAAGACCCAGAAATTTCAAGGATTTTTTTTTATTTCTATGGGATTTTACGAGTACGCAGTTTCTGACGGCACCTGATTCTGAGGCCCGGTGTGCCCGGAATCAATTTCCAAAGTTTAGCTCGGGTACGTTCAGTGAACGAACGAGCAGGTTTTTCTAACTTTTGAATTGATGCTCAGAATTGAAATCTGAGGGCACCAATGAAACCGCAGTGCCGGTAATTGCTTAAGAGTACCTTTTTTCTAGGTTGCGTTTGCTCGGAATGAGATGTTAAAATGTTGGGAATAAAAATAAAAATTGTTTTACAATTTTATTTTTATTTCTTACCGGTGGTTTAAGTGTTATGGGAAAGGAGGATGTGAGGAAGTTGGAGTGGGGCCCACACGATCCCCCACCTCCTTCAGTTTTCCCAATACCCTATTAAACCCCCTCTAGCAATTATTTGTGTAACACACCCACACCCCCTTTTTAATGAAAAGTCAACTCTCTCAATTAATTGGACTGTTAAAGGCTCTTAAATTAATTTAATTAATTGAATGGGATATTTTGAATTTCAAATTAATGTTGGAATGTGTGCGTGTGAATAAAATAAGACAATGTATTATTTTATTGTTGGTTGTTTCGTTGTGTGGAATAGAGGAGAGAACTCTCACGGTCTTGAAGAACTTCATCTTCTTCGCGAATAACGCCGAGTCTACAACGAAGAACTCCGTCACCGCAAGGGGAGATCGCCGTGATGTCTTCTCTCCTCTCCACAACCAGTGAGAGACACCTTTTTTGGAGAACGACGACGCGCCGCATCCTTCATCGGGCGAACACCGACGACGCTTAGGGAGCCTCGTTCCGCGACGCCGTCTTCCGCGACGTCTTTTTCCTGCGACGAACGTTGTTCGATGACTTCTTCGAGGTAGGGGTTGTTTTGAGAATGATAATACTCCCATGTTTGTTTTCCTCTAAAACATGAACATGGACCAAATAATTATCAAGTTTATCCGCGGATTATTATTTGCGGGTTGGGGATTATCATTTGCCGGGAATTGTTGGGAGTTGTTTCAAACCACTAACGCGGTGGGTGCGGACCAATGAACAAGTCCGAACCCACCGTTTTTCTGTTCTTCATGCGTGGAGCATTTGAAGATGACGAAACCGGACCGAAATGGTGATTGGAGGCCTTAGCAGTAAAGTACGGGTCCTGGGAGATCCGTAGGCGCAGACAATGGGAAAATCGGACCACTGGAGCGCGTCAGGTGGTCCGTGAAAGACGCTATCGGTGCACCACCAGGAGGAACCGCCACGGCTGAAACTGCGGCGGCAGGCGGCCGGATCCCGCGGCTGCGCGGGATCCAGAGGAGGAGGATGTGGCGCATGCCGCGTCCGTGGAGCGCAAAGGGGGGAAGTCACGTCCCCCCTGCTCGGCCCGCTGGCCGAGCCAACGCACCCCCCAGCCGGTCCGGGGCGGGTCGCGCGGACCGGGCTGGGCCGTGCTCATCCGGGACAGACTTGGACCTGGGTTGGGTCGACCCGGTTCGGGCTGACCCAGGGGGGTTGGGCCGGGCCCAGACCCCCCATTTCGGACTATTTTCAGTCATATGCCCATATCTTGGGCTTTGGATCTCCGATCAATGCACCGTCAGTTGCGTTGGGATCCTTGGATCGAGATGGTCGTTTCGGTATATTACAATCAGGGTTTAGGAGAACTTAGGGTATGGATGGGTTGGTTCGAACACGAAACCAACCGGGCCCTCGGAACGAAAACGCTTATAACTCAAGCTCCGGACGTCTGATTCAGGTGTCGTCGACTTTGTTGGATTCCTCTTAGTGAGAAGAACCTTTTGGCTTACTCTGATCGAGGTTTGGACGCAATTGGAGTATGGTCGGGTTGGTTTTGACTTAAAAACCAACTGGGCCCCTGAGATGAAAAAACCAATAACTCTCAGACCGGGCGTCCGATTGACGTGCCATCTGTCGTGTTGAGTTCCTATCAACGAGACAGAACTTTGGGATACATCAACTCTGGACTACGTGTAAATTGATGTATCAACCCACTTGGATCGTGGAGTGGACCCTCCCGGAAATGAGCATGCTGTGTGCGGGAACCCTAGAGCTGGCTGCGACGACGACTGCACTGAAATCCTCCGTGGGTCCGGCAGTGACGACGACTATACTAGAATCCTTCGTGGGTTCGACGGTGAAGACTTTCGTACTGGAATCCTCCGTGGGTTCGACGACGACGACAACCGTACTGGAATCCTATGTGGTTTCGGCGGTGATGACTACTGTACTTGTATCCTACGTGGGTCCGACAGAGTAGCTGGACTAGTATCCTACGTGGGTCCCACAACTTAGCTGGTCTAGTATCCTACGTGGTTCCCAGCTAGATGAATCAATAACTACATCTGATCATCTCCTTTTTCTTTACAGATGATGTATAACTGTGTGAGTTGAGTCTTAATTTTCAATCTTTATCATTGATTGACTTACTTTCCTATGTGGACTGGGTTGTACTTTCCTGTGTGGACTGGGTTGTACTTTCCTGTTTGGACTGGGTTGTACTTTCCTCTGTGTACTGGGTTGTACTTTCCTATGTAGACTGGGTTGTACTTTACTGTGTGGGCTGGGTTGTACTTTCCTGTGTGGATTGGGTTGTACTTTCCTGTGTGGACTGGGTTGTACTTTCCTGTGTGGACTGGGTTGTACTTTCTGGTGTGGACTGGGTTGTACTTGAGCTCGTGAGTTGGAGCTGAACTGGAATAGATGACTTAAGTATATGTATGGGCATATACCTAAGTATATTTGGTTGTTACTTCGTGATTGTATCTTTCCTTTGTGGATTCTGGGAGACCTTCGAGGGTTTCGGGGTCCCTACTGAGTAACGTATACTCACCCTTGCACGGGTTATGCCCGCACTATGTTGTATTGGATGCAGACGACGAACAACACTGATCATGGTTGAGGCTTGTAGAGCCAGTCGGTACCTGGAGGCAGACCACTGGGCAGGACATACACGGAGTAGACGACTGGACCCGAGGAGTTGAGGAGGCTATCTGTACCCACCCTTCAGGTGGGATTTCCAATGGATGGATCGACATTGCTGGTTTACTTTTCAGTTGCTGTACTTTCTTTTCAGTTGTACTTTACTTCAGTTGGGTTTGTATTCTGACCCACTTACTTTTCTGCACTTAGTGTTGTACTCAGTTTATTTAGTGTTTAATTCTGGTTACTTACTATGTGGTGTTTGTTTACTTCATAAAGGCAATGCCTTCCCCTTTTTGTCGGGATTTACGCCTTGGTGCTAATTGCCAGCCCCTAGCCTATGGAAGGCGGGCTTGGGGTAGTCACGGCACGGGTCCCGAGGACGGGTCGTGATGTTGGGTTCTTTGGTTCTAGGTTGGTGTTTCAAGGTTAGATTCTCTATTCTAAACTACTTATTATCATGCCTTTTCAACCAATTTTTATGTCAATTTTAGCCAAAACCTAGGGCCGGGTTTTTATAAATCTATCATACTTATTGATTTTAGGGTGTGCTGATTATTTTATTGGTCCTCCTCTTCTCATATACAATGGATTTGTATCACCTATTCCCATATTGAGGTGTGTTTTCTCCATTCATGACTCTTTACAGTTAAAAACATGATTGCTTGGAATTTCAAACATAATATTTTAATGGATTATGACCTTTAGTAGGTTTTTTAAATATTTTTTAAAAAATAATCTATTTTACACTGGATCTCATGGATTCAAAGAGGTTTTATTTTATTATTTATTGTTTAATTTTTTTTAAATTTCTTATACACATGTTCTATTTTTTGAAATTCCCTTTTGCCTTATTAAAAATGGTTTCTTAACCCATGATGGGTGTTTTGGTTTCTAAACAAATACTAAATTTCCATCATTATAACCATGTTTGTGTCTATGATTATTAAATATTGTCTTTGTGATTCTTGTATGTTTATAAAATTTTTCTTTTAAAGTAAATTTTATAATTTGAGTTTTAAATGTTTTTTTAGTTTCATATTAAATATTCAAAATGTGTTTATATGGAAATTTTGTTTCATTTTATTTTAAAATTATTGTACCAATACTTTGAATTGTGTTGGTTTAGAAAATTAATTTCATGATTTGGTACTTTCAAAGAGTTAACAAGGTCTTGTTGGCACTTTAGAGAAGTGTTTTGGATCATACCGTGATTATTTATTTTTTATGCTTGATGTTTGAACCAAACATGGATTATCATGTAAGGGATAAATCCTAGACGAGGTGAGTTGGGTTATTATAAGTTCTTGATTTTTTAGGTGATTTATCTTGTGTTTTTATTCTCATCACTACATAGTTGGTTAGGGGAACCTGGGAACTTGGATTAGGAAACATAGAACCAACTAGGTTCTTTTTACTCATCCTGTGTGTCTCTCTGACTAGTGACAAAGTATAAAGAGTACCACCACTGGACTAGTGATGTTTTTGTATCTCCATCATGTTAGTTGAGGGTTTCTCCCAATATAGTAAAGGCATTTCACTACGTAACCACAACCTTAGTTTTCCTATTATCCACTCACATGATGTTATCTAATTTTAGTTATTTATTTTATGTAGTATACTTTATTTACATTGAGTTCATTCCCTTTATTTAGTAAATGATGTCACTATATTTATTATATATTTTATTCTCTATTACTTATTGTTGTTATAATTGATTATTTACATCTCATATCATTAGTCTCACTACTTTTTTAAATGTGTGATAACCAATTTTTGGAATGTTTTGAAAGTAAATTAGTCAAAAAGTTTTTTTAAATCATTTTGATGATATTCTTTGGGTTTTAATGGAATTTTAATGTTTTCCTTAAAAAGGGACCTACCTGAGTTTCTCTAGTAAATTAGTGGCATTTTATAAATAATGTAGTTTAATTATGGAATGTAAAATCTAGATTTTAATTAGGTGTTTTGGTTTTCTTAAATGATAAAATGGCCCTAATTTAATAAACTATATTTCAAACTAGCATAAAAGGGTTTTATGATTATTGACTATGTATGGGGTATAGGGAGGATACCTTTTGAGAATTTGTATGCTCATGCCTATATAAATTTTAGGTTCTTCTCATCTACTAGAGGAGTTATCATTTTCTAACACATTTCTACTAGATTCATCTATTGTGGGTATAGTGTGGAGGCATGATGGTGACCATGGGTTATGTGGAAAATAACAGTTTGGTGTTGGCCCCTTTTTGTTTATTCTGTATTGTGTATGTATTAGTCACTTTTCCCTTATATCTCAAGACTATCCTCTTGTTTATCTCATCTCTTTTATGTTATAAATTTCATAAATGTTTATATATATGGCTGTTACTTGTTTCTTATGTTTCATATTTTGAAACTATTTATTTGGTTTGAATAAAAGTTCTAATTACAGAAGGGTTATGCCAGATTCTCATCATATTTATATTCTGTATTTTATTAAGATAATTAGGTGAAACCATTCCTACAAGCTTATATTTAATGCTGCAGTGATTTTCTATGACCCAGGGTGATTGAGAACATGCTTCAGATTATATCACGGGTGGGCTTAGGTTCCATTTTTAAGGGTGTCTTGGGTTGGTTCATGAAGAACATCATTTGTGTCCATAAGTGCGATATATGTTGACTATATAGCATATATTTAAGATAAATGTTTTAGTTTCTAAACATTCTCATTATTTACTTTATCATGGACCCAGTCTACTATTTTCCTATAGGATATGTTTACATCTTTGACATAGAACATTTCTATTGTTATAATGTGAAGCATTTTTATTGTTTTATATAGAGAAAATTTTGTGGGTTTTTTTCTTTAGGTTGATTCTTGATGTTTAGGGATCTTGGGTCTAATTGGACTTTATAAGAAAATTGTTCCATGTAGAGTGAAAAAACCAAACTTAACCAAACCAAACCAAACTTGTACCTCTCCAAACAGAACTAACATGCATAAACCCATGCTAACTCGACACAAACTGAGTAGAACCAAACTTATTGAATTTAATAATTTTGAATCAATGTAACCTGTTCCATAATGGATAGAATAAAACCAAATAAAAAATAGAATTAAACATTAAAAAAACATTCACAAACTAACCAAACCTTACTAGAATAAATGTAAATCAAATTAACAAAAATAGATCTAAATGATCAAAATCAAGAAAATATAATTCAAATAGAAAAAATTTGAATGAAACTAAATTGGACCAATTCAAACTTATCTAACTTGAACTAATCTGATATTACAAATGATGAATCAAATTGGACCAAATATAATGAATTCAAACCGATATGATCACAACTAACATGAACTAAACCAAACTAAACCAAAATGATATGAAACAAATGTAATCAAATTAAGTAGATTAGAACCCAAATAAATGAAATTGTCCAAGTTAATATAAATAAAAACAAGATAAAATAAATCTAATGAAAATGTCCCAAACAAACTTGTATCGAACAAAATCAAACTAAGCTGAAATCGAGCCAAACTGATTATATACCATTAATAGAAAGAGTAATTATTAATTAATAGGAATATACTATTTGAAAATATCATTTTGAAACTTGGATCTGTTTCCCCCTTGCTTTCAGGAACATAATTGGACCCATGGGGCATTTTGGTTCTTATATGTTGGGCGGTGACTTGTTTAATCATAGGAGAAAAGTATGTTGTAGTTTAGTTTTTATTTTATTTTCTTTATCGCATCGTCCATTTAGGCCTTTTACCACTTTCTATAGATAGAGGGTACTTATATTCTGTGATGGGGTCCAGAAGGTCACTGGAGGTGGCTACATGGTTTTTTTTGTAGGGGAGGGATATCAGGGTAGTTAAGGGATTAATGGTGTGTTTTATTTTTGTTTACTTTTACTATGATACTTCTGTTTATTTTATTTTCCTTCGGCATGGACATCTGACATACATATGGGTCATGCTGAAATTTTATTTATTTTCCATGGTTGTTTTAATTAATTGTTTTTGGGAGAAATTGTTCCTAAGTAGTGATTCCCAAACTAGAGCTCATTAGAGATTCCAAAAGAAAACTGACCCTAAATGATCAAACCATCAACTAAATTCATGGGTCTAAACCACTGAACCTAACAACCTTTCAGTAATTTTTACCTAAATGATCAAACCATCTTAATGTAATGGATTACCACATGGTCCCCCATGTTGTGGGATTCCCCTCTTAAAATTTCTTCACTGTAGTGTGATCATAAGTAGACTCATGCGTTACATTTGCCGCATTTTTTTAGTGACACAAGGAGAATCAAGCATAGAGAATAAATATAACCCCTTAATATTTAAGGGAATTTCTGACAAGATTTGGGGATTCCCAAAGAACAAACTTAGTCCTTTAATTTGGAACCATATTTTAGTAATGAAGTTCTTCATATTCAGAGGATTAAAAAAGAGGAGCCCAAACTTGAATTCTAAGAATTTCAAGATTCAAACTAATAAATTCACTAGTTTATCCTCACCCATGTATATTAAATCATCTACCATCAATATTTAGTCTCAATGGATCAGGTAAAAATTACCAAAAACATAAGTCACTCACTATCCACATCCCAAATATCAACTTCATCTAATTGAGATAACTCCCCCCAAATGTTCCAAAAAGATTAGGCTTCAAATCACTTATTATTTTAATTATCAAACTAGTAATTAGTATGTCATAAATGTATAATATAGGTATAATTAAACACCCCTAATGAAATACATTCTGGTCGAATAAATGTTAATAATTTCTAGGGGAAAACTCCTTCGCCTTCATTAAATAATTGAAATTTTTATTCCACTCTCTTGGAACATTCATTGAACCATAATGGATATAGTTGATCCTACACACAACATCCTAGTTATAATGATCCATAAAATAATATTTTCTATACTTATAATATATAAAATCCCATTAGATATTTGGTTCCATGAACTCATTTTCTTTTTCTCAACTATTTTTGTATGTGGGTGTCACCCAAAATCTCATTATTATTTTTTTATACAAAATAATTGTCTCTTGTGAAATGAAAGGAGTTACCATATCATTTTCTCTCTCATGTTTCTTTGTTAAAAAACCATCTATATTCTTCCATCATACCTCAAGATTCTTATATTCATTCTAAAAATATTTCCACTAAAATATGAAAAAAATAATTCTTATAAAACTATATGAAAATAATATAGTTTCACACATCCAACTTAGATTATAATCAAACCTATAAAAATTTATCTTGAATCTGTAAATATGATATATCATCTTAGCTTACTCTTCTTTATCTCCATTCAGATTGAATCACATCTCATTTGTGATATCTTGATCAATTTCAGACTAGCATCACCCCTATCTCATTTGAACTTCTAAATTTAATTAATCTTTAATTTCAATATCATAATAAATAATATCTTATAAATTTATCCTAAACTTGATCTCTATAATGACCCGAAGCTTATCGTACATGGACATTACATTACTTTTGTGGAATACTTAGTACATAACAAAAACACACACACAAGGATCGTAATAGTTTAGTGTCTTTGGAAACTCGGAACGTAATCTTCTAAACGTGGTGAAAGATCTTCAATATCTCCCATAATGATCTTCCCCCTTTTTTTTACCTAAAACCTTTCTTTATATCCTGGGGAAAGAAAAACAAAAAAGGGTGAGCTCAAATGCTCAGTAAGGGTAAACAAAAGAAATATCAATCACATCATATACATAAGAACGTAGCTTTTGGAAATCTTGACCTGCAAAAGAGCTCATAATATCATAACATGGGATAAATCATAGAATTGAAAATGAGATCCCCATAATCATAACATAAAACTTGAAACTTTGTGGCATGCACACATAATCATGGAAAATAATTTCTTGTTAGTCATGACTCATTGCCAAGACTATCTTAGTGGACAAAGTCCCTTTCTGAACCGAGTTCACTCCTCGTTTCAGTCCTGTATCACTGAACCGAAATAACCTTCCGTTCCAGCCATGTCTATCTCATGAGATATAAAATCTTTACCCAATGCATTGGAGGGAGATATAGGTCCCACCCATCTTATAATGAATCCTTTCTTATGTGTGCCACATAATCATAAACCATACATCATAGCGTAACCCATGTAATAAAAATGGGATTCTTAAACAACATGACATCATAAAACAATTCATATAAGGTAAAGGAATTCATAAAAATATTTCCATCACAACATAATCAAATCCATGTAATAATAGGGATAAAAACAGAACCCTTTATTATCTTATATGGGAAATAATTTTGATAAAACACTTGAACTCCATTCTTGAGGAAAATATCCTTTCTTTTTCAAAAACATTTTTCCTTTCTTAACATGTCATAAAACTTTAAACTAAAAGAAGTTGATTAAAAATAAACTTGAAAACTTGTAAAGGAATATTCTTGGAAATAATGTTTTAAAAATCCATTCATGCCGTATAAGTTAAAAAAAACATTCTTCGTACTTTTGTCGGAAAAGTCAAAAAGTACCTCGTACGGAAAAACGACAAAAGATTCCTTTTATATTCTTTACTAAAAACTCACCTAAGGGTAAAATTGGATTTAAACTATTGAAAGTGGATGGAAACAATATTACATATTGAGGGAACATGGATGTGGATGATAAAATACACCCCAGTAAATACTTACGAATAAACAATCTCGGATAAAAATGAGATTGTGATATTTCCCTTACCTTAGGTCCGACTTGCTTTGTAACTGTCCGAACCTCCTGTATAATGATTTAAATCATGTTATTGACTTATTACAGAATCATATTCATTGTTATGATATCATATATGGTTCACTTATGACATTATATTACCCGTTCTTTTGTAAATTCCATGTTAAAGAAGCGTTTTGGGTAAAATCGTTTCATTTATCGTAGGTGTTTTGACTTGTTGTTCTTGACATCATTATTACATATATCATGATTTACTTACTTCCAGAATATAAAATATGATTTATATATCATATATATTCAGTATATATATATATATATAATAGGTAGATAAATAAAATGAAAAACACCGTTCATGGAGACGGTAGTCCGTACGTACGCATGAACGCTGTTTTCCTTTCCTTATTGTCTTGAAATGGAAGTAAGTAGATGACATACATATGTATATATATACATAAATCTAGTAGCTTTATAATGTCATATATTTCATTATTATTTCTTATATATACATTATAATCATTCTTAAATGGTTAACATGGAGAATGAATCTCATCGCGTCGTGGAGACGGTATTCCGTACGTACGCACGAGCGATGATATCATTTCTATAAATATTGAATTGAATTGGAGTGGATTATACAATATATAAGAATCAATATGATGTTGTAATAACTATGTATAGTTATTCTTTACACCATTATACCCATCCATGTAAGGTGGTGGTGGAAAATAGATTACACCACGGCGTGGAGACGGTATTCCGTACGTACGCACGCGCGGTGATTTCTTTTTTTCCGTAGGATGGATAGATGGTGAAATAGGTTTGTTTCATACTTATAATAACATATCAGTATATGAGTGATACTGATGTTATTACTTCATAATGAAACAACCTAAGAAGAAGAAGTGGAAGAAGAAATAAAGATGAAAGAATTGGTAACGGTAATTACCTCTTCTTTGAAGTGCCTCTTTGAGACCTCCTCTTAGGGAACTAAAATTGGTCTTGGAGGAATACCAGAACCTCTAGGATGTTGCTAGGGAAGTGGAGAGGAGAAATTGGCAGGGGTTGGCCGAGCTTGAGTGCTCAAATTGGTGTGAGGAGGAGGGGGAGGAGGTGTCCTTTTATAGGGGAGGAGAGGGGCACCTTAGGAATATCTCAAAATATTATTTTATATTAAAGTCAAAATCGGTTTATAATGGTTCCAAAGGGTCTTATTTCGAAGCTAAAGTGGGGATGGGTCGAAATCCTATCAACCAATAATATTTAGACAAGTTTAGGGTATTATGTTTAACCTTATCAATTATATTTAACTCTAAGTTAAATAATTTAACTTTTACCGTGTCTTTTTGTTTTCTTTCACTATATGGTTAATAAACTTACTATAACATGCCAAACGAACCCCAAATTGTATATTATTAATACATATATCCTTATCTAAGTCATTTGGCCGAACCTTAGATTTTTAGGAATAAAATAACAATTAATAATATAATATTTTATTTAAAAACTATTTTGTGTCAATTTTGACACTATTTGATATATGATTTTTGTGAAAGTCATAACAGAATTATATTTTCGAACCAAGTTGATTAAATCAACACTAATATATCATAGTAACCTAAAAAATTAGTGGAATTCATAAAAAGTCTTAAATTACATTTATTTTGGTATTTATATTATCAATTATGTCAATATTTCATTAATAAGATAATTACTGCATCATCTTTGTGTCATAAATAAATTATATTATTTGATGTCTAAAAAATTACAAATAAAATACCATCATGTAGGAAATCTTTTTATCTTTCTAATGAATATTTATAGTCGAATTTATCTTATGTATAACCCCATATTAAAAATTATTTACTTATTAAACTTTGATTTTAACTATTTTAACCCTTCTTTAAATAAATTAATAATAAATGTCCAAATCTAATCCAAGTGGGCCTAAATGGTCATATTTTATTCCTAAGTTTGTTTTTGGTCGAATTACACTTGTCCAATAGAATTAGGACATGTGTTAGGGTAATATTAATATCATATTTACCCTTAGTTACCCTATTTACTATTAACCGTGGTAAAAAAGTAAAAAGTTACTATTCACCAAAAAATTATTTTCATCTCATTGAACCACATTTTAGTCCTTGATATTAACCGTGTCTCTCGTATTTTCGAAATTCCATTCACAGAAGCGGTAAAATTAAGTTTTATGCAAAATTCAGTTTTTAACCTACCACTTAGTAGTTTCACTATTCATCAAAAATTGATGTTTTTTAGAACAATGCCAAAATTTCATCCCAAGCTATATTTCATATTCCGAATTCAAAAATGAAGTCTATTTTACCAAATTCATAACATAAAAGTTGCATTAATTAATTTTATAATTAAATCCCGTTGTTAAAACAAATAGCGTGTTTTTAAGAAACAATATCTATCAAAAGATTGACACTTGTTTATGTCTAGTTTAAATGTGAAATTACATCCAATGACCAAAATTGTATTAAATTGTAAAAATATATTCTAAATATACTTTAAAACCACTCAAATTAATGATTTATCACTATTAATTATTTCGATTAAAAAAGTTGTTTTTAATTATAATTTAGTAATTTTCACTATTCATCAGAATATGAAAGTTATCCGAAAAGTACCAAAATTTCACCTTAGGCTAAATTCGATACTCCGAATCCAAAAATGAAGTCCATTTTGAGAGTTAAAATTTCTAAAATTTAAAAAGTGGTTATTACTATTCATAACGGCTAGTTTTAATAATATTTTAATAGCATATCATTGTTTCGTGAAACTCAGGATTACGTACCACACACGCTATCGAGGAAGGTTGCGATTGCGTGTAATGCAAGGCAAGTCAAGGATGCGTGTTGTGCAAGCTCCTTTTGGTGTAGCGTATAACACAAGACATTAGTAAAATAAAAAGAATATGTTTTCATAAAATCTCGGGCTGTTACATTCTACCCCCCTTAAAATGAATTTCGCCCTCGAAATTCGTCGGGGTTATAAATGGTTTACTATTTGAAAGTTTCTTTAATAGAAACCCACATCGTAAAAGGGAATACCAAAACTTGGCTTTTAAAAACTAAAGTATGAAATGTAACGATTACCCAAATAAACTAATCACTGGGTTTCCACATAGGTGAAAATATGGATATGGAAGAGAAATCTAACCATCATGTTCTGATGGAGAGTGGTAGTGAACATGGCTATGGAAAAGCCAGTAATCACAAATCCATAGATTTGTGATGATATAAGGTACCATCTGATTAATCAGGTATAAGATCACTAGGACAACATTTTTGGTTTTCAAGATCATTTCCCTAAAGTTGAAAATTTTCTTAAAATAAATACTTACTTTATTTTGGTACAATCTCACTTTTGTTCGTGCCTTGAACAATTTCTACTTCATCTCTTAAATAAATGAAGTTGAATTTGTTATTTGTGAAGTGTTAGCAGATTATGTGATAGAATGATGGGTCATTCCATCTGTCTCAAACAAAAGGTTAGAAAAAGTTATTAAATATACATAAGTCATTCTATAGTGAGATTAATCACATATGGTTCCTAAAATGGACTTATACTTCATATATCATACTGCTTAATATAATAACACTAGTTTCTACTAAATAGGGACTTCCTGTAGGTCAGTGGTAGGCGATAAAGGCCAGTCGCACTTCGGTTGTGGGTTCGATTCCTACAGCCTTGTCCGAAGCGATGGGCTGTCGCCCGTCCTGTAGGTTGTCCTTTTTCTAAAACTACGTTACTATAACATCCCATCAATAATATAGAAAATCTTATATCCTTAAACAATACTAACTTATGTCCAACATAATCCAGTCTAATCTTTAGGCTTATACATAATACTGCAGTCCACTCTCATAATATAGTGACAACGAGTACCAGAGATTTAATACTGTCGTTGATCCCCACATATCATAAGATATGTCTTGTTGGTCACATTCCAAACATTCAAAGTCCTTAATCGTGTATTCTCTTGAATACCTTAGTGAAAACATGAGTGCAGTTAAAAGTTAACACTTTCCACATACCAAAATCCTCAAAATTCTATATACTCAAACCATGATATCACTTAGTCCTTATATCAATCATGAGCTCATGAATACTATTAAACATTTCATTTTCTCGTCTTCATTATGCGCATATCATCTTATTTCCAAAAAAATATCTCAATCACTTTGAATACCACATCAATAAATATTGCAATACTCAATGATACAACATTATTTTGGAATCCCATTACATAAACACTTAATCATTCCACCACATCGTTGTCATATTCAACATTGCCAATAGTGATCGCATGTGATTTACCTTTGTCCTTTGCCTTCAGTGGTTGCTCATGTTGATCATCACTAACCCTTGGATTAGGGAAATTATTAGCATAATGCCCCATTTCCTTGCACTTGAAGCATTGAAGTGTTGGCGGTGCGTTCTCTGCAGTGTTTGCTTTATTCACATCATTAGAAACCCTTTTTCCATTACTTCGACACTCAGCTGCTCGATGACCTTCTTTTCCACACTTAAAACATTTTCTAGTCCCTTTAAGACAATCTCCACCATGCTTCTTCCCACACTTTGTGCATAAGGAAACATTCATCTTCTTTTCATCATTATTATGAGATTTCTCCTTGAACTCCATCTTTCGTTTCTTGTCAAAACCATGAGATGGATATGTAACACCAACTTCCATTTCTACCTTGATAGCACAACGCACAATTTCTTCATAGCTACTGAAGTCTCTTATAGCTAATGCCCTTCGAAGACTTGGTTTTAATCCACTGAAAAATCGATCAACTTTACTTTCAGGTTGGATGATAATTCCAGAAGCATACCTTGCAAGTCTTGTAAAATTTTCTTCATAGGTACCAACAGATTCATCGTCCCTTTGCTTCAGTTCAAGAAACTCTTTCTCCATCTTTGTTCGAAGAATACGAGGGAAGTACTTACTGAAAAACAAGTTCTTGAACTCGTCCCATTCCATGGACTCAATTTCTTCTCTTGGCCTCGTATTCTTGATAAGATTCCACCATTGATCAGCTTCACCTTCCAAACGATATACTGCTAAGATGACTTTATCATGTTCAGAACATTGAAGAACTGAAAATATCTTTTCAGTAGTACTAATCCATTGTTCAGCAACTAATGGATCAGTAGACCCACTGAAAGAAGGTGTACGTTGCCTCATGAAGGACTCAATAGAATATTGTTCCCTTCTCTGCTCATTTGGAAGTCCAGAATGATTCATAGCTTGTGTAAGTATAGCAATAAGATTTTGCACTCCATCTCCCATAACATTTGTTTGTTCAGGAGGGCAATCATTGCATTGTCCATTGCATTGATCAACACGGTTCCTTCGGGTTCCAGCCATCATCTAAAACCCAAAAAGAATAGTGTGAGAGGCAAAAATCATGCTAGGGAAAACAACATAATAAAGGGGGAGTACCTTCAATATCCAACATCTTAGGTTTAATTCTATGATCGTTAGCGTAATTCTATTACTATAACCAATACGTATACTTATCCCTAGGGACATCCCTAGACATACCTTAGAAATATCTCTAGGGATCTCACTAAAGTTCTCGCATCCTAGTTTCCAAAGGTTGACTAAACCTTTCCTCTGATACCAACTATAATGACCCGAAGCTTATCGTACATGGACATTACATTACTTTTGCGGAATACTTAGTACATAACAAAAACACACACACAAGGATCGTAATAGTTTAGTGTCTTTGGAAACTCGGAACGTAATCTTCTAAACGTGGTGAAAGATCTTCAATATCTCCCATAATGATCTTCCCCTTTTTTTTTACCTAAAACCTTTCTTTATATCCTGGGGAAAGAAAAACAAAAAAGGGTGAGCTCAAATGCTCAGTAAGGGTAAACAAAAGAAATATAAATCACATCATATACATAAGAACGTAGCTTTTGGAAATCTTGACCTGCAAAAGAGCTCATAATATCATAACATGGGATAAATCATAGAATTGAAAATGAGATCCCCATAATCATAACATAAAACTTGAAACTTTTTGGCATGCACACATAATCATGGAAAATCATTTCTTGTTAGTCATGACTCATTTCCAAGACTATCTTAGTGGACAAAGTCCCTTTCTGAACCGAGTTCACTCCTCGTTTCAGTCCTGTATCACTGAACCGAAATAACCTTCCGTTCCAGCCATGTCTATCTCATGAGATATAAAATCTTTACCCAATGCATTGGAGGGAGATATAGGTCCCACCCATCTTATAATGAATCCTTTCTTATGTGTGCCACATAATCATAAACCATACATCATAGCGTAACCCATGTAATAAAAATGGGATTCTTAAACAACATGACATCATAAAACAATTCATATAAGGTAAAGGAATTCATAAAAATATTTACATCACAACATAATCAAATCCATGTAATAATAGGGATAAAAACAGAACCCTTTATTATCTTAGATGGGAAATAATTTTGATAAAACACTTGAACTCCATTCTTGAGGAAAATATCCTTTCTTTTTCAAAAACATTTTTCCTTTCTTAACATGTCATAAAACTTTAAACTAAAAGAAGTTGATTAAAAATAAACTTGAAAACTTGTAAAGGAAGCTTCTTGGAAATAATGTTTTAAAAATCCATTCATGCCATATAAGTTAAAAAAAACATTCTTCGTACTTTTGTCGGAAAAGTCAAAAAGTACCTCGTACGGAAAAACGACAAAAGATTCCTTTTATATTCTTTACTAAAAACTGACCTAAGGGTAAAATTGGATTTAAAATATTGCAAGTGGATGGAAACAATATTACATATTGAGGGAACATGGATGTGGATGATAAAATACACCCCAGTAAATACTTACGAATAAACAATCTCGGATAAAAATGAGATTGTGATATTTCCCTTACCTTAGGTCCGACTTGCTTTGTAACTGTCCGAACCTCCTGTATAATGATTTAAATCATGTTATTGACTTATTAAAGAATCATATTCATTGTTATGATATCATATATGGTTCACTTATGACATTATATTACCCGTTCTTTTGTAAATTCCATGTTAAAGAAGCGTTTTGGGTAAAATCGTTTCATTTATCGTAGGTGTTTTGACTTGTTGTTCTTGACATCATTATTACATATATCATGATTTACTTACTTCCAGAATATAAAATATGATTTATATATCATATATATTCAGTATATATATATATAATAGGTAGATAAATAAAATGAAAAACACCGTTCATGGAGACGGTAGTCCGTACGTACGCATGAACGCTGTTTTCCTTTCCTTATTGTCTTGAAATGGAAGTAAGTAGATGACATACATATGTATATATATACATAAATCCAGTAGCTTTATAATGTCATATATTTCATTATTATTTCTTATATATACATTATAATCATTCTTAAATGGTTAACATGGAGAATGAATCTCATCGCGTCGTGGAGACGGTATTCCGTACGTATGCACGAGCGATGATATCATTTCTATAAATATTGAATTGAATTGGAGTGGATTATACAATATATCAGAATCAATATGATGTTGTAATAACTATGTATAGTTATTCTTTACACCATTATACCCATCCATGTAAGGTGGTGGTGGAAAATAGATTACACCACGGCGTGGAGACGGTATTCCGTACGTACGCACGCGTGGTGATTTCTTTTTTTCCGTAGGATGGATAAATGGTGAAATAGGTTTGTTTCATACTTATAATAACATATCAGTATATGAGTGATACTGATGTTATTACTTCATAATGAAACAACCTAAGAAGAAGAAGTGGAAGAAGAAATAAAGATGAAAGAATTGGTAACGGTAATTACCTCTTCTTTGAAGTGCCTCTTTGAGACCTCCTCTTAGGGCACTAAAATTGGTCTTGGAGGAAGACCAGAACCTCTAGGATGTTGCTAGGGAAGTGGAGAGGAGAAATTGTCAGGGGTTGGCCGAGCTTGAGTGCTCAAATTGGTGTGAGGAGGAGGGGGAGGAGGTGTCCTTTTATAGGGGAGGAGAGGGGCACCTTAGGAATATCTCAAAATATTATTTTATATTAAAGTCAAAATCGGTTTATAATGGTTCTAAAGGGTCTTATTTCGAAGCTAAAGTGGGGATGGGTCGAAATCCTATCAACCAATAGGATTTAGACAAGTTTAGGGTATTATGTTTAACCTTATCAATTAGATTTAACTCTAAGTTAAATAATTTAACTTTTACCGTGTCTTTTTGTTTTCTTTCACTATATGGTTAATAAACTTACTATAACATGCCAAACGAACCCCAAATTATATATTATTAATAAATATATCCTTATCTAAGTCATTTGGCCGAACCTTAGATTTTTAGGAATAAAATAACAATTAATAATATAATATTTGATTTCAAAACTATTTTGTGTCAATTTTGACACTATTTGATATATGATTTTTGTGAAAGTCATAACAGAATTATATGTTCGAACCAAGTTGATTAAATCAACAATAATATATCATAGTAACCTAGAAAATTAGTGGAATTCATAAAAAGTCTTAAATTACATTTATTTTGGTATTTATATTATCAATTATGTCAATATTTCATTAATAAGATAATTACTGCATCATCTTTGTGTCATAAATAAATTATATTATTTGATGTCTAAAAAATTACAAATAAAATACCATCATGTAGGAAATCTTTTTATCTTTCTAATGAATATTTATAGTCGAATTTATCTTATGTATAACCCCATATTAAAAATTATTTACTTATTAAACTTTGATTTTAACTATTTTAACCCTTCTTTAAATAAATTAATAATAAATGTCCAAATCTAATCCAAGTGGGCCTAAATGGTCATATTTTATTCCTAAGTTTGTTTTTGGTCTAATTACACTTGTCCAATAGAATTAGGACATGTGTTAGGGTAATATTAATATCATATTTACCCTTAGTTACCCTATTTACTATTAACCGTGGTAAAAAAGTAAAAAGTTACTATTCACCAAAAAATTATTTTCATCTCATTGAACCACATTTTAGTCCTTGATATTAACCGTGTCTCTCGTATTTTAGAAATTCCATTCACAGAAGCGGTAAAATTAAGTTTTATGCAAAATTCAGTTTTTAACCTACCACTTAGTAGTTTCACTATTCATCAAAAATTGATGTTTTTCAGAACAATGCCAAAATTTCATCCCAAGCTATATTTCATATTCCGAATTAAAAAATGAAGTCTATTTTACCAAATTCATAACATAAAAGTTGCATTAATTAATTTTATAATTAAATCCCGCTGTTAAAACAAATAGCGTGTTTTTAAGAAACAATATCTATCAAAAGATTGACACTTGTTTATGTCTAGTTTAAATGTGAAATTAAATCCAATGACCAAAATTGTATTAAATTGTAAAAATATATTCTAAATATACTTTAAAACCACTCAAATTAATGATTTATCACTATTAATTATTTCGATTAAAAAAGTTGTTTTTAATTATAATTTAGCAATTTTCACTATTCATCAGAATATGAAAGTTATCCGAAAAGTACCAAAATTTCACCTTAGGCTAAATTCGATACTCCGAATCCAAAAATGAAGTCCATTTTGAGAGTTAAAATTTCTAAAATTTAAAAAGTGGTTATTACTATTCATAACGGCTAGTTTTAATAATATTTTAATAGCATATCATTGTTTCGTGAAACTCAGGATTACGTACCACACACGCTATCGAGGAAGGTTGCGATTGCGTGTAATGCAAGGCAAGTCAAGGATGCGTGTTGTGCAAGCTCCTTTTGGTGTAGAGTATAACACAAGACATTAGTAAAATAAAAAGAATATTTTTTCATAAAATCTCGGGCTGTTACAATCTCTTTTCTAAAAAACTCAAATATATTATTCTCTCTCAAAAAATATTGGTTCACACTTTATTTTTTGATTTATTGTTCAATAAGATCCAATACTTTCATCATAATATTTATTTTTTAGTAGAATAAAATAATTCTGGAAACTCAATTTTTAGACATGAAAATTCTCTCAAACATCTATTACTTTGATATTATCTTTTCTCAATTTAAAGATCATATTCTCATAATTCAATGATTTTATAACATTTAATATACGATATTTTGATCCATGGAAATTAATACTAGCATTATCCCAATCAATTTCTCCCTAGAATATAAATTCATGAAACTCTCATAATTTTTTCACATGAATGAAACCATACAAGGTGTTTGAACCTTAATAGGAACTAAAACTAACCTTAGAAGGATATGTCTGAACCTTATGAGTGCATGTATCAAACTTAAACTCTATTTTCCCCAACATTATGAGGTCCCATCACAAGGTTCATTGTACCTTATAAGTTTTTCTCAACCTTACATTGATGGTTGTCTCAACCTTACAGTGGCTTGTCTGAAACTTACGTGTTGTTTGTACCAACCTTATGACCAATATTTCTCAACCTTATGACAATGTTTTTCTCATCCGTATGAGTTCTAAACTTATCCATATTTCTCACTTAGCACAAAATTAATTCCAGACTTCCTCAAACTATCTTGGAACCTCTTCTACACTTTAAATAAACTTCAAAACTTTAGTAATATGTCAAACCATATTAGACTTTCTCATTAAAGTTTCCAAGGTCTTATAGTATATTAAATATCTAAGATATCCTAACTACACTTCATTTCCAACTTTAACTTAGGTATCACCATCCTACATCTAAATTCTATTTACCACTAAATACTTCATCCAAAATGCCTGGTAACACCAGGATGGGTTAATTCACATATCATCACTTCAATATACTCATTTGAGCTATATTTTAACTTTTTAAAGCACAACATTGTGAGTTTTCCATTAGTCAGTGTCAAGAAACTCCTCTAATATCCATATTATCTAACTTTACTCATCCTTAATTAACATGTTGTAGATAGTGTTATCATAAGAATCAACACTTGAATTTGACATAAGGACCATGTATTTAATCATATGAAGTTAGTAATTCTTTCCAAAATAGCATTAAGATCTTCTCATTTACCCATAATACATGGACATGACCTAAAACTTATTTTAAGGGTGGATTCCCACTTCAAAACCCATTAATCTATACAAATTAAATTTCACATTTTCAAAGAATTTATTGACAAAAAATATAACCATCATCTTCCAAATCCATTTGGGTACTTCAAAATCCCCCTTTGGATTTGTTGTCAATATCCAATATGCTTCCAAGTTCAACGCAACACTTCTCCATCGAATTGAAAACAACTAAAAAGGGGAAAGTTTTTTCTCCTCATTATTGATCCAATCATTGTAAGGGAAGGATATCTCATACATTAAAATTTCTTAAACTAAATAACATATTCTCCCCTTATTGTGAATTTCTTTTCAAGAGAGAAGTATGGCACCACAATATTTATAGCAATGATCCCTAATCAAGTCAACTCTAAGTCTATATGGGTTAACCCCTTGTATAAAATAAGAGTAGATTTACCAAAGCATCAATTTTTTCATGTATATCACTCAATATGATACCAAATATGAATTAAATTTATTGGGGTTGTATAGAAATATTTTCAAAATATTTTATAAAACTGCACTCAACTTCAAAAAACACATCAAAAACTTTCAGGTGGAACTAGATTTGTACAATTTTTTTAGAAAATTACCCCCATGATAAACTGATTAAGCATAATAAAAATAGTGATTTAGAGAGTGAAACCATACCTCGTATTATGATATTGTAGAGGTTGTTCAGATTCCAAAATTTAACTAAAAATGATAACCTATGGTAGCCTGCACTATTTTGGTAGCTTCCCCTTAAGAAATTCTCTCCATACCCTTTCACCATAGCAGTTTTCTTTCAAAAAATATTATCTAAGAATTTTTTATACTAGTTTTTTCTCAATAATAGTTGAAATATATCAAGTGATGTGATATAAGAATAAATCAATATACCAACTGAAATTATCTCTATGTTGATTTATTTCTTTAGCTGTATAGACATCAAGTCCTTCTATAACTTCTCTATTTCTTGATTCACCTTCAATCCACTTTTTTATAGATGTAAAACTGATAACATATGAGAATAATGTGGGTCTTTAATTAGATCTTTAGTTATAGTGATAGGTCTGAGACTTTTTTGTCCACCTAAGTATTATTTTCTTTGTAACTTTTAAGTGATTGGTCTTCTTCATGCTTCCTTCCTTCTGGATTCTATATATCTATTCAGGTTTTGTTCAGTATGGTTTCCTTATTATTTTTATCTGCTTTTTTAGCTAGAGTTGGTCATTTTATTTAATAATCAAGTCAATTTTATTCCTTTATAATTGTTCCTTCTATTTAGATTCTTCCAACCAGTCATGACATATAATCAAGAATTCCTTTTTCTCATTTTAATTCTTCTTCTTAGGTGTAGACTCGTTCTTTGTAGCATCATTTTTTGACATTTAGATTCAATGGTCCATTCCTTTTGTCACTTTTCATCCAACTAATTTTAGTCTTCTTAACATTGTGAATTTTTTGGGATTTCCATCATCTATTATAAGAAAATAGTGAAAATCAATTTCATACCACTACACTCATTTCCTCCACCTAGTAGTTCTCAATAATTTCCTCTATGGCTGTGATTATTCTGATAGTAAAATTTTCAGGTCTTATCCACCAAATATTTTTGTCATGATTCTATGTTCCTTGATAATTATGGTACTTTAGGCCTCAAAACACAGTTATATTTTTTTTCACCTTCTAGTAATTACTCTAGATATATAGACACTTAAAGTATAATGTGGTCTCTAGATCTTCTAGAACATCAATAATATCGATATGTCTATCTAGTTAAATCATAGATTTTGATGACACTTTTCTATCAACCAAATTTTCCTCTTGGATCTAGTCCATTCATAGGATCTCCTCATTAAATATTAAATTTTGGATTCTGAATTCTGATTACCTTATGAGAGTTGTTTTCCTAGAGCCAAAATTCAAATTCTTTGTCACTATATTTAGAAATATAACATGCTCAAAACATATAATCCATCATGTCTCACTCCTTGGAATTATTATATACATAGGTAAATGCACTAAAAATATTTATGTGGATGGAGTAAATCTTCCTTCTAGAGAAATATTTTAGATAATGTCACTGGCCAATTTGTGATTAGAGACTCTTATAGATTATGTAAGTCCTTTTGTTTACTACTTCAACCCAAAACAACTTTTAAACCCCCTCTTGAATCCTCATTCTTCTTTCCTTATCTGCTAGTATCTAGTTCACTATTTCTACAATTCTATCATGTTCTAGTGTCCATGGAATGACCATTTCAAAACTAATCCAATTTCTCCAACATAGCCTCCATTACCATTTTCTTGATACTCCCAAACATTTTCTAACCATAAGCATCTTCCATTGCATTCGACCTCTTTTTATATGATGTCCCTTTACTATATAATGATTTCACTAATCTCATATTTGTTCCTAATGAATTTCACCCAAAATTTTCATGTGGTGTCATTAATAAAGGTCGCATATAAGAGTGATCCTCTATGATAATGCACCAGATATATCCCAAATAAATTTTTGTGAACCAAATCTCACTTATCATTCTTTTTTGAACCATGGTTGTCTAAATTTGTTGGATTGGTGTAGCCTGATCCGATGGTAGGAAGGCTATATTTTTTTACAGGTCAAGGATATATACCCATGGTTATTGAATAGTGGGTATATTATGTTTGGTTTAATAGTCTATACCCAAAGTTTTATAAACCATGGGTATAGATGTATGCCCACGGTTTAAATGAAACCGTGGGTATAATGGAAATATCCAGGGCTATACCCACAATTTCTATAAACTATGAGTATAGATCTATACCAACGCCTTGGTAGCCCACGATTTATGGAACCGTGGGTATAGCCTATACCCATGGTTTTAGGGGCTATAACTGTGGTTCCAAACTGTGGGTATGATTGATTTTTTCAGCTGTGGGAGCTTTATCATCAATGGGTGGAAAACCAACTGTTGTAGCTTTAATAACATCATAACTGATAGACATAAGATAAGGTTGTATTCTATCCTTCCAAATATGATAATTCTTTCCATAAAATAATGGAATACCTTTACTGTTCACATAGCTCAAATTCTCCATCAGCAAAGAATAGCGAAGGTAACCAACGCTCTGATACCACTTGAAAGAGGCCAGTCAATGTATTGTATCACTAAGAGGGAGAGGAGGTGAATCAGTGATACTATTTTTCTTTTATGTTTCTTTTCAATTGAAACAACCTTCACCTCATGTTAGATATTTCAATTCCCTACTGAAAACAAACCCAACACACATCTATAGGAACACAAAGATTTACAAGGTTCACTATTCAATAAGAATAACTACATCCTTGGTATGGTTTGGAAATGATCCAATACCATAAAATCCACTATAAATCAATCCTTGGATTATAACAAGTAGGATATACCCTTTCACTCATGTAGCACTATCAAAAAATTCCACTAGTGCATGTGCACCATCTTATCATAAATAGGGTAATACAATTGTCATATAACAACTCATGTTACTTGAACTTATTTTAAATTCAACGAATGTATTCATTTGAAATACAATTCTTCAATTAATTACCCATAAGAAAGGTAAGAACCTCCTGGACTTTGTTGCAGAAAACTCAGTCTGATTTTTATGGGTTTGATTTTCCTAGTTTGATTCCTCTGAGTCTGATTCTCCCTGATACAATTATCTCAGTCTAATTTTATGATAGAATACAATATAAATGAATCACCACCACTTCAATCCCTGGGTACGATAAAACTCAGTACGATACTTCCTCAGTCTAGAAATTTTCAATACAGAAATACCCAGTACATAAAATCATGTTCCAATTAATTCAGCCTGATACCAACATCATCCAAATACAATTGACAAGCTGAATATGATGATCCACTGAATATGATAAACCCTGAATATGATGATCATCTGAATACAACATTGAAATCTTGTCTCTTATCCTATGTCTTCTTCCCATCGAATTGTCTTCAAAACAAAACAAAAAAATATCACTTTCTCTCACTAAAAACTCAGAGTTCCTCTCTCTACTATGATAAACAGTACACCATAATCATTCAAGTACAATGTACATTTTCACCTTTTATAGGTGACCCAAAACAGGTTTGGGCGGGAATCCCAAAATCTTTCCCGCTCACCTAAATTCACCCAAAATTCAATTTCCCCTAGAATCTACAAGCAATTATGTCTTCGTCAATGCTTTTCGATTCATCTCAAAACTTTTATAATCTTCAACTATTCTTCTCCATACTTCCAATTCAAATTTTAGTATGATTTAAATTGTTGGGTACAATTTTAATTGTTGTGACCGAATATAATTACTGAGACTGATTTGAATCAAAACCATGTATTTGAAAGTTAAACTCCCCCTCAACAAATCATTCAGCAATCTATTTTCTTTCAAAAACTCATCCAAACAAAGTAATTCAACCCTTTTGAAATGGTTGACTACATTATTGATCATCTTCTCTTCTTCAACACCTTTATTGACCTAGTTAAAATACAATTCATCTTCTTATCCTCTTCTCTTATCCCAGTTGAAACACCACTTTAAAGGATAGACAAAGTAAAACAACTCTTGACCAACTTGATGAAGACATTTGAAAACAGTTCAAAGCTCATCTATCTCTTCCACCCTTACTACGATTAGCCTGGATATAATCATTTTGATATCGATCATCCTAATGTTGATCATCATGATATTGATCTTTTCCTTATTGAGCCTGATATTGATCATTATGATATTGATTATTCTAATATTGATCATTATGAGATTGATTATTCTGAGATTGATCATTCTGGTATTGATCATTTTGATATCGATCATCCCGATATTGATCTTTTCCTTCCTGAGCCTGATATCAATCATTCTAATATTGATCATTATGATATTAATCATTCTAATATTTATCATTATGATATTTATCATTATGATATTGATCATTTTGAGATTGTTCATTCTGATATTGATCATTTTTGGGTACGAAATTTTTTAATATCATCCGATTGAAAACCTGGATGCTATAGTAAATCGGTACCACCTTTTCAGTCAATACCACATTTTCAATCAATATCACCTTTTTGATCAATACCACCTTTTCAATCATTCAGGGTATGATTATCTTGATACCAATCTTTAAGTGATGGGGTAGACGGAAAACAAAATGCTACAGTGAATCGATACCACTTCTTTTTAATCCACCCAGAATCTGATCGTATTGAAAAACAATCAATATCACTTCTTTCTCTTTACCACCCAGATACAATAAATCTAGCTACAATCTTTTTTGAATTAGAAACATCTCTTTCACTCCCCCTTTCTTCTATCAAGCTTGCATCACAATTTCTAAATTAAACTCATAATCTATATGAAATACAAATCAACAAAGCATCGTCACATTTTAAAACATCGTAGTCACACTGACCTCGATTCTCCAGCAAAACAAACACTTCTTTCAAAATATATTCTTCTCATTATGATGGATTATCATAGTGAGTCTGATTCTTTACAAAACATGAGTCCAATTTTTATCAATACCATGAATTCGATTTTTATCAATACCATGAGTCTGATTTTTTATCAATACCCTGAGAAGCACGATTGTTTCCAGAAACAAAGTGAAGTGATTTCCTTCCTTCAAAACATACCTTGACAATAAAATACAACACAAAACACCTTTATCATCAACTTGGTCCTAACACTGAGGATCTCTTATTGTTTAATAAGATCATAAAAAAATAAAAGAACAAGTACCCCATCTTGATTTGAAGCGAACACGTCTATCACAAGTCACATATGACCATTGTTCAAAGGATCTAACATCTAACCCCTCTAGATCATCCACACACACTTCTCAAATTTATGCACATGTTGTTCGTGAGATTCCAAGTATTATCACAAAGATCCAATGATTTCTTCGATGTTGTGAGGATCACCACGATATCCTACCTTCAATCCATGAAGTCATTCTTGGACCATTCGCTCGGATTGAGCGATTCTCTCTCTTGGATTTAGGAGGAGAGAGAAACTCTCAATTATGACTAATGAATAGTCACCTAGAAGGAGCTTCTCTCTAACTTATATAGTGGATGTCAAAATACCTGGCCAGGGTTTCCCAACTCATGTATATTTAACATCCACTAAATAAATAATAAATAAATAATTATGAAAAACTAATTGTGTCATAACTATTATTTATATTTTATCACATACTTTTAATATATATCAAATATATTATGTGATAAACCCGAGTCATTAACTTGACTCATAATTCCCAAAAATATTAAACAAATCTGGAATATTAAAGTAATATTCGTTTGTATAATATTAATACTTGTATTTACTTAAATACTTGTAAATACTTTTAATAAATAAAGTCAACCAAATTATTCTTTACTTGAATAATAATGAATTTATTTGTTTATTAGTGATCGATAATGTTTGGATGCAAGATCCTGGATTTTCCTATGATGTACGAATCTTTTGAATTTCAATTTAATTCATTGGGTTTGACCTAATGTGAATCCCAAATGAGGTCACGAGATTTTTAGGGGTGTCGAGGGCTTGTTCGGACCCCAAAGGCTCGACTTTTGGAAGAAGCAGTTGGGCCGCAAGTTTAGTAGAAACTATGCCACCCAGTCCACATGGTTTCTCCTAACCGTGTGGTATATTTTAGAGGGAAAGAGAGGGCACACAATTTACCTTAACTGCATGCCCAGAGCCGCATGCTTGTGTGAGGTCATTGCAGTTTTTACCTCCAATGTCCTAAAGGCCTTCATTTTTTATTGATTTATGATAATCCACCTTTAAAGGGATAATGTGGAATCCTTACAAGGATTTTAGGCATAATTATTACATAGATCATAGGCCTTAGAGGAATTCATTTCCTGTAGGCTTCAAACATTACATACAACCCAGACTAACTACTTGGAACTGCTTCTCCCCAATATCTTCATCGTGACATAAGCTCCCCACCTTCGTATGGTTGTTCAGCTAGGCTTTTCCGTGCATGCACAAGCTTGTCCCGATGGCAGGTGCCATACCTTCTCATTCTTGCAATACATTTAGCTTCTACTATGGTGAAAGCTCCTTGATCTTCCTCCTTCTAGAGCTTGTTCCTTATAGGTTTTCTGGTTTTCATTTGTACTTAATGTGGCCCGAAGGCCTTATTGACCCAAATTTCTGGGTGGCCTGAGAGCCTTAAAGGACTCAGGGACCAAATCAGTGGCCCAAAGGCCCAAACGGGGGAATAATCCCGGCTAATACAGTGCTAAAAAGTACCTGCTACAGTTACCACTAAAGTACCTTCTACGGTACTACTACAGTTACACTACAGTACCTACTATAGTACCTAAAAAATATGCCTCCACCTGGATTTGATCTCAGGTCGCCTGGATGCACTTAAGGAGTCCTCATCAACCAGGTTGAGGCTCATGTGCTTGTTGCAGTTTTTAACATAGATAAATAACACAGTTTTCACATAGTTTTCTATGGTCAGATGACATTTATTTTACAGAATACAGATGATGTTTGGTCATCAGGCATTGTAAGATTATAAGACACTTAGACTTATTCTCATGAAGTTCACACTTAGTAATCCCCAAGAGATGAGGTTATGAGAACAAACCTGGTAGGAATTCCACATGTTATATCTGTCATTGGATATTCCTATCTATAAAAGTGTATGTTTATCCTTATAATTGAGATTATTATTAATGTATATCATGAATCATGTACTTTGATGTATTTATGAAAATCTTGAAAACATATGTTCGTGGTGAGGTAAGATATGTTGGGTGCATCATAAGTGACATGAAATTAATAAATAAGTCGTGAAAAAATTTGTCCCTTCTGAGTTAATGGAAGTAGATATCTCATGCCATTTTATTGAAATGAAACTATCTAATTAAGTCCATGGACATGGTTGTTTTAATGATAGGTTCCTTTTAGGAAAGTCAAAGAAAGATATTCAAGAATATAGGTTGATGATACAAGTATGTAACATGTTTAATGAGATATTGAGAAAAATGGATTATATTATACACTAAGAATTCATATGAGGTTTTTTTCATTGTAACATTAACAATTTTATTTATGGGGTGCTACTAGATGTTGATATTGAACTTTAGGCAAGACTCACCTAATATTAATTAAAAATAGGTTTGGGGGTCACACGCTAAGTGTATCAAGAGTCTCAGTTAAATTCTATTTAGATTTAATATTAGAATAAATATTATTCTCAACTTCTGGGGAATAATAATTATTTAGGTTAATGCATAAATATTTATTGAATGAATAATATAATTATATTTATTTATTTAAATAAATTATTATTATTCAAGGTTTGATAAATGATGAGGATGATTAATTGACTGAGTTAAAGGTATGGAAGAAATGATATTTATATCCATGAGTTTAAAACGCATCAAGTAAATAATAATAATTATTATAATAATAATAATAATATTATTATTATTATGAAACAATGGGTTTACTTAGAATCAAGAGATTGGTTAAGGGATTTCGTGCAATTACTAATTCTCTAACCTAAGTATATATCCCAATTTACATCATTTATAGAATAGAATGATTTTTTGTACACAAAATTTTCTCCCTATATAATTCTCTCATGTCTATTGAGAACTTTCTCAAGAATGATCTCAATAACATGAAGTGCTAAATGGATCATGCAAGTACACTGGGGGGGGGGGTGAATCAGTGTACACAAGTTTTTATGAATTTTCTTTTCTTTTCTCTTACCCCATTTAATTTGAACCTCTAAACTTGTTAGAGTGAAGAGATCTTCCCTGTTTACAAACACAACTACACCACATGCAAGATAGAAATTGAATGAAGTACAACGCAAAATATTTTTACAAGGTTCGCCCTCGATGTGGGTGACTACGTCCTTGATATGTTTGGGATGATCCAAGACACAGATTCTCCACTATGAATCAATCAAAAATTACAAGTGGGTTGGTCAGATATTATCCTGAAACCGTTGTGGGTAGGTATGAACCTTTTCCCAAATTATACCGGTATCCCACCGATGTTTTTTATACTATAATACCACTAGTTTACAATAAAAACAACAAAAACACAATGAGAAATATCACAATATATTCAAGATGTCACTGCAACACAAAAGTTGATCTTCCTCTTCGAGCCACCGAGAATAAACTGATTCTACACTTGCTCACTTTAACTAAAACTCAATGAATGCCACTAAATATAATCAATAACACTGCATGCAAGTCAGTTTAGTATAATCTTCTCAATTAGTATAATTTATCACTCCCACTTCAACTCACTACAATATTAGAATGTAAAACTGAAGATTCCTCAATACTCTTCAAGTTGACTTCTAATGTAATGCTTCATCTTAACTCTCAACTTTGCACTGATGCTGGAATTGCTCAAATATTTCTAATCACTGAATATAATCAGCTGCCTCAGTACAACACTACTCAGGAGGAAATTCTTTCTTTTGCTGAAGACCTGACCTCACTAAATACTGAAAAACTTGGATATATAAATATTCTGAAATTATTATAGAATTACTATTCTGGCTTCAATCTCAAAATATTGCACACTAATTAAGCAACAAATATTCCACATTCACTTTTTCAAACATAATGCATGTATTTAATACACTTCATGGACTTCTCATTTTATGTCTCAATCATGTGTCCATGCATGTAAGTGTTTTTCATAGGGATCCTTGATCTCACACACTAACCATAATGTTCATCCACAATTTACACACACTATTTATCTCCTTATGTACACACCTTTTAATCACTGAATACTTGCACGATTTTTTTTCATTGACATATACACTGTCAATATAAAACTTATCACTTCTTAATGGACTCTGTCTATAATTGCTACACAATGCATATACAATCATATAGATCAAACTATGCACGAACACCTTACTGCCCTCATGCATGCAAATCAGAAAATCTTATATTGCTCTTTTAATTCCTTCGTTTAACACATAAAATATTTTCACAATTCACATGCAATTTTACACCGCCTCAATTTTTTTATTTACTGCACTAATAAAATGAAAAATTACTTCTTCAAACTTGAATGCATATCACTATTTAATTTTCACACTCTTTGTACAAACTACTTGTATATAAAAAATGTATGACACTCACTGACACTTTCGTACAAGTCTTTCTTCACATAATACAATGTAAGTATACACTGTTACGTGGTTCTTCAAAGATTTTCACACAAAACATAATAAGACAATGTGTTATCTTGGTTGCTTCTTGGAACCTTGTTTTTCATGAAGAAACAATAGTGTGCACTGCACATATAGTTTTCCTGCATAATGACTTCTTCATGCAAATAGAAAATGCATGGGAAATCCACTTCACAAACCAGGGTGATTCACAAAACTCTTTCTCTCTCAATATAGCTCTCAAATGTGAGATAAAATGCTAGCTTCAAATGAGTCTAACATCCAGTATTTATAGGCATCATACATCATCACATAACATTTTAGAATCTTAAAGAATCATGAACAAACCATCTTCGGAAAACATCACATCTTCGGCCCTCCATGCCACCTGTGGGCTGGCTCGGGCTACTCCCCTTGGCTGTGGTTGACCCTACAGGGTCCCACATAGGTAGGGGTTGAGTTGTATAGATTCATCTCATGTGTTGGATCAATTTTTTAAATAGAACCATAATAATTTCCAACATACTCATACTTGAATCAAGAAAATAAATTCCCCTCATGCATGGATTATTATACAAATATAAAATCCTTCTCCTTCTCATGCATGTAATTTTCTTATTATTTTTTATTCCATTCACTACTGTAAACATTATTTCAACTCAAATTATCAATGAAATATTTTCTAAGAACTTATGACCAGCTCTACAATCGTCACATTTATTGCTACTTTACTTAAATCAAATTCTTCAAATCAAATCATCCTTACCAATTCATGAATAATTCTCAACAGCAAAGAGATGGAAGAACCTCAATTCTTCAAACACTGTAACATTGAATTTTCATAAACCAAGTCTATTAAAAACAATTAAAACACAAATATCACTTTAAAAAATTTGGGTTCTTCAGAATGAAGTACGATGATTCTCCTCCTCATACTTAGGACCAAGAAAACTATATATAATCCTTTAATGTGGGAAGAGATTAATGTTGTGATCAATGGCGAATGATGCAAGCAGTTTGGTTCTTTAATTCTAGGACTTGAAGATACAATGGTGGAATTTAGAGGTTTGTGGAGTATATGTGAATACCATTATTGGGATTCTACCCTTAAAACCTTCATTGTAATTAAGGTACAACAACAGTGGTCAATAGATTTAATAATGAAGAAATAATTACAAAAAAAGAAAATTATTATATGTAAAGATTAATTATAAATCATGTGTGAAAAGATCCTCTCTATGAATATTCTAGGGTTTTGTTTGTCAATTTATAAGGATTTAATCAAAATAAACCAACAAAAAACCTTATTGGGCATGGGACTAACCACTTCCACAGTACCCCAGGACCTTCAAATATTTACAACGGTTCAAATACATGAGTAATAAGAGAAATAAAATCATGAGTAAAAAATTGTTTTTATGTATATTGGTATAGGTAAACTTTATTTTTGTGAGATTTGTGTCTATGATAAGAACACTGTGTAATTCAGTACCAAAAAACACACATATAGAGGGATCCTTATCTTTATTCATTTTGATCTATGGGGTTTAGCTTTGGTCATTTATTATAATCAGGGTGATAGTATAAAAGTGGAGTTTGAGGTTATGTGTTTTGTCATGGGGAGTTCAATCTAGATGGAATATTAGAGGGGTGATCAAAGAGAACATGACATGAAAAATCAGATAAATTATTATGAGTAAGTTAAGGAAAATGATTAATTGATTATTCAAGTATGTATAGGTCATTTTTTCATTAGTTTATGGAGGCCCTACATCTCATGGGAGACGAATCATGTTGTGAATGGTCTACATGAGTGGAAACCCTTCAATGTGGTTATGAAAAAGAAATTACAGTGACCTAGGATTAACATACATTCATATTACATCTTTTTAGATGAATATTCATTAAATTTCACAAATACATGCCTAAGGACCATAATATTTTAGTGCCTTTGGAAACTTGGAATAAAATTTTCTAGTCTGGTGAAAGATCTTCAATGTTTCCCACAAATATCTCCCCCTTTAGTACTCCTACTTAAAACCTTTCTTCATAACTCGGGGAAAGAAAACATAATAAAGGGGTGAGTTCAGATGCTAATTAAGGATAAACAAAGGATATACATAAGTATAACATGAATATAATGGTATGAGAACATAAGAATAACATTTGAAAACCATACCCTACATATCAGAGATCACAATCATGAGTCATGACATAAAGATTGGCAGTTCATATGACATTAATCATAAGGGGATCAAGAGAATAATCCATGAGAACATAGCATGGGAATAAGACATATAATTATGGAATACACATAATCATAGAAAATCTTATTTCAATTCTACCTACCAATACCTTCATAACATGTTAGGCTTGGGCTAATCACTAGTGTACCTACTTTGAGATTGGGATAACAACCCGTGTACCCTTTTATTTTTGATATTGGGCTAAAACAAATATACCCTATTATTTTCAGTCTTGGGGTATAACCAGTGTACCCTATTGTTTTTGGGATTAGTATACAACCCATATACCCTCTTGTTTTTGGGCTTGGCATCACAACCCATGCACCCTATTGTTTTCAGGATTGGGATACAACCCGTGGACCCTCTTGTTTCTAGGCTTGGGATAACAACTTGTGTACCCTATGATCTCATATACCATATTCCATTACCCAATTCATTGGAGGGAGATATAGGTCCCACCCATCACATAATGAAAACCATATTTATATTTTTCACAATATTATAAAACATTCATCGTATCATAACCCATGAAATGAAATGGATATTATAAACATTTCATAATATCATAACCTATGGAAAATAGATAGTGTTCATAATCATTTCCTCATATCATAACCCATGAAAATAAGTGGGTTTCATCATGGTATAACCTATGGAAAAGAAGCGGGTTTGATAAAAAAAATCATATTAAATATAAACCATTCAAAGAAATAATAATAATGGTGTCCTTGGATCATATTCCTAGTAAGGAATGAGTAACACCAATGGAAATCATCTTAGATGAAAAATAATTTTGAAAGATCATTTAAAACATTTTTGAAAACCTTTTTCTTTGAAAACCACTTTCAAAACAACGAATTTTCAGAATATTAGGAAAAATATTTTCTTTAAAAATATTATTATAAACTTTCAAAGTAAGATTCAAAGAAATGACCTCCATGATAGCGGATAAATTCATACATGCTAAACATTCCTTTTTCACCGTAAAGAGTTTAGAAAAGTTCCTTGATCAGAAAACGACAAGAAGAATCTATTTAAAACCATTTTGTAAAAAGGTATAAAATGCGTAAAAAATTATTTTCAAAATAATATGAGAATAATATAATGTTTTTCAAAACATTTTTAGAAAACACGGTTTTGAAAGAAAACATATTTCCGACCGAAAAGAGAAATAAAGTAGAATTTTATTAATTATCTGAAGTACCAATGAGTGGAAAATGGTACCAATACTTAAAGATATCATAAATAACCATATTATAAGAAAATTCATGATAATTATTGACAGTTGAACCATAATATTTCATCAATGGGAGCATACTCATAAATAATCTTGGTAAACGATGAGATTGTATCGATAAACTCTTACCACTTTGGTAAATTTGAATCAAAATCCTCATTAAAGAATAACATTACATGAAGATTACAATATCATGAAAATAAAGAGATTCATGATATAAAATTTCAAAGGTGTAGTGTATACACATCGTAAAAGAATATAGGTACATAACATAATATGTGTCTCAAAAAAGGAAAATTGGGATAAAATTCCCTTATCAATTTAGTAACTTTTGAACCATAAAACCCATGAAGGATAGATCCTCAAATGGATGTGTTAATACCAATAAGTTTTATGAAAATAATCATAAAATACATTCATGGGTAGTATATACACCACATAGAAGAAAGAGGTGGTGAATATAGCATGTGCCTCACAAAAGTTAAAATGTGAGATAGAGAATTCCCTATTACTTGAGTAATTTTTGAATCATGGTCCCTATGAAAGAATAACATCAATTGAAACTTTTAATATCATGAAATAAATTTAATTCATGATATAACATGTCATAGGGAAGTATATACACCACACAAAAGAAACTAGTGGTGAATATGGAATAAGTCTCATAGAAATAAAAGTGAGACCAGAAATCTATTAGATTTGGTGTCCTAGAACCAACTATTTGTAATTTGATTACATGAATATTTAATGAATTAAAAATTAAACATATTATTATATATTGTTCATTGTTCTTCATTACCATAATGTAATAATATCCTAGAGTATTTTCTGTATTGATAAGGTCATGAAAGTTCCTCGCTATGATGAGAACCTTGAAATGCTATGACAATATTATTAATATAGTTCTGTAGTTGGATAACATACTATGATAGGACACATAGTATATAAACTGTGAGGTGTGAGTACTTATAAGTAGATGATACTTCTTCTCATGAAGTTAGCACTTGGTAATCTCCAAGACGGGAGATTATGAGAACAGACCTGCTAGTAGGAATTCTGCATGTTTTGGTGTCATCAGATATTCCTATCTATGAGTGTGTGTAATGGTCCTTAGACTTTAAGATTATCATTAATACATGTCACGACTCGCGCACTAATATTTTCTAATTAAAACTATCACACCATATGTTGAAGGGAATTAGGGTATGTTGGGTGCGTCACGAATGACATGTTATTAATGGATAAGTCGAAAAAGGATTTGTCCCTTCCATATTTATGGAATTTGATATCTTGACCCTTTGATTGAAATAGAACCATCACCCTAAATTCCATGGTCATGGTGTAACGACGTCTTTATTTTAGGTATTCAAAGAATGATGTATCAATCATATAGGTTGATGACACCATCATGAAACCTGTTTGATGAGATATTGTGACAAAAGGATTATATTACACAATGAGTGTTCGTATGTGGTTGTCGTTGTTGTGGATTTAAGTTTTTTATCTTGGGTTCCTTGACCCGTTGCTAGATAGTAATCTTGGCTTTAGGCAATCCCACCAAATGCTAACAAGAAAGAATCCTAGAGGGCTACACACTAAGTGTTTCTGGTGGTATCGATTAAATTATATTTGAATTTAATTAATGGAATAAATATTATTCTCAAAACCGAGGAATAATTTTATTCAAGTTATAATGATCGTATAAATTAAATAAATATTTATTCACCAAATTTTTAATAAAATACATTTATTTATTTTATTGAATGTTTAATAAATATTTATTTACTAGTTTTTGAATAAAATATTTATTTAAGAGAATAAAATATTTATTTGGGTATTCAATAAATACAAGAGGAGTTCAAATGGACCAAGACCGTGTCTCGTGATAGCATAATTATTTACGAGTCGGTAAATATTATTTATCCATTTTGCGTAAGTTGGTGCACCACAAAATAATATTAATAATAATATTATTATGTGACATGTGATTTCATTGATGGTTATAATTATATTTAATAGTTTTTATGCAATTAAATATTGTAACAGAAATCTCACCTCTATCAATAGATGGATACATCTATTGTACGATGGATGTGAATCCAATTTGAAGTCTGGAATAGAGAATTGTTAAACGCAACGAATTCTCTGTCTACTCCTATCCACTCTCTCCCTCTCAAGAATGAGAAACCCAAGGGAGAAGTTCTTCAAGAATTAAGAATGAATGATCCAGAACGATCAATGCAAGACATTCGATTCACTGTGCTTGCACCCGAAGATCGAGTGACGTTGCTCAGAGACCATCGAAGAACGTGTGGATTACCACTAGAGAGATTCGACCCTTGGATCCTCCCAAGTGCAGCAAAGACAAGTAGGAAGGGCCATTTCAGACAACCAACAATCTTTAATGAAGAAAGTACCTAAGTATAGGTATTTAATTTCTTCAGATCTTAATTAAATTAATTATAAACATGATGTAAAAGATCCTCTCTCTCCATTCTGATGTTTTATTTCTTTTCCTATTTCCTTGATTCAATCTTTGGATACTGGCATTCATCATCGTATTTATCCTGGATTGATCATCGATTTTGGAAAAAGCAAAGTTGGGCCCACTCAACATCACGCTTCCGCTACGCCCGGAACCAACAAGTGGTATCAGAGCGGCCACATCATTATTTATAATTATTTAATAATCATTGGTAATTTATAAATTTATAATTTAGTATTTCAATTCAAGTTTGATCATTATTTAAATCTAAATTACAAGATCTATTCTTACTCCATCATTTCTCAAATATCTAATAGAAATGATTAATTTTTTTATTAAAATTAAATCGATGAACTCATCCGGAGGTTCCAAGGATTCTATCCAGGTAACACAGTAGTACACGCCGTGTAATTGGAATTACATGCTGTGTAGTTGTGTTCAATGCATCAGGAGTAATTCGGAAATTACTCAACCTGTGTGCATTAATGACACGCGGTGTAGTTAATTCTTATATCGTATGTTGACTAGGACAAACATGCACACAATTACCAGATTACATGCCATGTGGCTCACTGGACACAACATGTAGTCTCTTTTGGGTCAGGGTTGGGTCGTGTATCTCATACACAACATAGCCAATCGGTAACCGTGTAACCCAGAGTCAATACATCATGTGGCCCACTGTACATTCCATGTACTCCATGATTTCTAAAGTATGTCTCACGCACCTAGTCCCCAGACATGTACTTCGGATAGACGGTAAAAGTTAGTAAACGCCGTGTAGTTGGAGCTACACACCGTGTACTCGTACCAAATTACAGAGATTTAAAACTTTATTTTTTTGTAATGTTCATATCTAGATATCATGTATAATTCATATTACATGTTGTTACTCTAAGTGCATTGAAGCATAAAACGTGGCTGAAAAAATCACATGATTCGTGTAATCATCTGTGAAGTACACGTTGTGATAATAGGTATTAAATCATGTATTCCATGTGTCACAAGAGTAAAATAGTATACAAATATAATACATGTTGGGAATATTCAGACAGGTATTCATCGTGTTGCCTCCAAGGTACATTTATCTTCAAGGTTAATTTTAAATAAATTTATTAATTTATTTAAAATTATAATGGATGAGAATCTCAAGGAAATTTAGAAAAATAATTAAGATAAAATGATTGATTAATTAGAGATAATAATTAATCAGTTTGAGTGTGACTTATCTTAAACAAGAATGATTAAATAATTGATTGCTAGTTTTATTAAATGCGTAATTCTTTGCATGCATGTGATTGATCATAAGATGGACCAGACCTTTGTATATGATTGGTTTCCTTTTAATTTATTATTAAATGAAATTGTTGGTCTGCATGCCAGCTCTCCTCATTAATATGTAGGGCCTATGTGCCCAAGGTTTCTTTTATGTAAACCCCCTTTTCCCCTCACCTGCGTGTGAGTAAAAACATATGTAATGGATGGAGCTCTCAATCTAGTGGAGACAGTTCAAGTTCAGAGCCGAGGCATAACCGATTTAAGGAAACACAAAGGTGGACAGGTGGAAAGCTGTAAACATGAACCTCAACTAGTTCAAGGTGTTTTCTCCCCTAGGTCAATGGTTAGTTTATCAACTGCTAGATAAACTAACCATTAGAATAAGATCATGATCATACCCTTCATTTAATTTCTATTAGTTGCATGATTATTTCATTATAGATGTGTTGTTCCAATCATATAAATGAATGAATTAATATACAAAGATAGAATTTAAATAAAACGTATTATGTGTAAATGTTTTTATCTAAACATGGTTAATTAGTTAAGTAAGCATCCACTTAAATACTAACAAGAAATGTAAGGGATAAAATAAGACTCAAATTTATGTATAATAAAATAAAATCCCTTAACCTAATATTAAGTCAGACTAAGCCTTTCGTTACTTGATTAGGAACAAGAATCAATAAAACTATGTGTTTGACCAACCCTTATTGGGACACTTACTTTTATAAAGTAAGTTCTTATGAAAGTTTCAGGTTTACTTAACCATTTTACATCAATAGGAGTATCCCTTACTAGACTTGGTGTAATTTGGAGGCAAGTATTGAGAAAATCCAAGTTAGGATTTATGGATTGGGGAGTCCACTCAACGGATCAAGGAGATACTAGCCCACATTTGGCAAAGACGTGCCTACCTAAATACCTTCAAATAGCTTGAACAACCCTTATTGGGGTTATGTGAAGGGGAATATGGATCCTTTCCACTAGAAAGTCCTAGTAACTAGACATTACAAGTTCAATGGTGAGGGCTATTAGGACATGATAAAATAGTGGGATATTTAAGAAAATTTAATTTATTATTTCTCACAAAATTGTAATCAAGAAAAGTACTAATAATATGCTCTTTCAATTATAGAATAAAAATGAAAATCTCATCATCCACACTATCCCAGTGATCAATACTGGATAAAGACAACCTCTTTACTGGTAGTAAATTCCAGGAATGGTTTAGATGACTTTGGGTTATTCAACTCCATGAACAGAAATCTTACGTGCTAGAGTCCCCATTTCCTGATCCACCTACCCAAGAGGTGAGTGATTAAGAGTTACTAGTCTACAAGAAACATATGAAAGACACAATCGAAGTTCAATGTTTTATGCTTTAATCGATGTCTAGTGAACTCATGAAGTCTCACAAAAACATGAATGTGTATAGCATGCTTGAGCACCTCTGTGGTATTTACTAAGAGAGAGTTAGATTGGAATGGTTTGAGATTTAAAAGGCACTATTTCAGAGTAATCTTGGAGAGGGTACCCTAGACAGGCCTTATACAGTCAAGATCATTAGATACATTGAGCACCTGGAGGTTCTAGGGTTTAAAATACCTGAAGAACTGGACACCGATATCATTCTCGCATCACTCCCACAGAGATTCTCCAGTTTTGTTGTGAATTTTAATATGAACAACATTGAGAAGTCTATGCCAGATATTCTTATCATCCCTTTCCAAGTAGATAAAGATATGAAGTGAGAAAAGCCGTATGTACTTATGGTGAACAAAAGGAAAGGGATGTAAAAGATCTTTAAGCCCAAAGCTTCTTCACTCCCTTCCAAGAAAAGGAAGATCAAAGGGGAGGCAAGGGAATAGGAAGATGTCTGTTTCGCATGTGGAAAGAAGGGCCATTGGAAGGAAAACTGCACCCAGCTAAAGAAGCATGGGGAAACTTCTAGTGCATTTGTTATTGAGTGAAATTTATCTATTTCTACAAATTGGGTATTATATATAGCTTGTGGTGCTCACATATGTATTCAAATACAGGAACCAAGTATATTTAGATAAATTGAACAACGAGAGGTAGATCTATGAGAATCCAATGGAGTTAGACTTTCTGTTGTAGCTATCGGGGACTACTACCTCACGTTTCTAACCAGGATGGTCTTGGTTTTAAAGGGTTCTTTTATTATGTGCCTTCAGTTACCAAAAACATTATTTCTGTATCTAGACTAGATACAGATGGATTTATTTTCAAGTTCGGAAATGAATATTGTTTCTTTTATAAAGATATTTTTTTATGGTAATGCAAATTTACATAACGGTCTTTACGTGTTGGATTACATAAACCAAGTAATGGAAATCGATAACGAAGTTACTTCACATGATTGATACCACACCCAACTTTGGCATCACTGGCTAGGTCATGTAAATGAGAAACACTAGACACAATTATATCAAGGTGGATATTTATATTATTTCGAACTAAAACCACTTGGTGTATGTCATGCTTGGTTACATGGTAAAATAACCAAATCCCCATTTAGTGGGAAAAGTGAAAGGGCTAAATAGATTCTTGAATTAGTTCACACCGATGTGTGTGGACCATTTCCAGTTGAAGCAAGGGGTGGGTACTCATATTTCATAACTTTTATTGATGATTTTAGTAGATATGGATATATTTAATTAATGAGGTATAAGTCACATTATTTTTATAAATTCAAGGAATACAAGAATGAAGTTGAGAACCAGAATGGCAAGAAGATTAAGAAACTCCACTCAGATCGAGGTGGAAAATATCTTAATCAATACTTCATTGATTACTTATAGGAGTTTGGGATCCTATCCCAAATCACTCCTCCTTACACACCTCAGTGGAATAGTATAAGAAAAAGGAGGAACCACGCCTTATTAGACATGGTGAGATCAATGATGAGTCATGTGAGTTTTCCATTATCCTTTTGGGGATATGTGTTACAAACAGTGACACACATACTAAACCAAGTACCAAATAAACCAATAAATGGGATTCCATATGAATTTTGGAGTGGAATAAAATCCATGTTATCAAATTTACATGTGTGGAGAAGCAAAGAATTTGTTAAGGAATCTTCATATAATAAACTTGAACCCTGAGGCACAAAGTGTACCTTTATAGGATACCCCAAGGAAATAAGGGGATATTACTTATACAACTCCTCATACAAAAAGGTTATGGTGGAAAGACATGGAATATTCCTTGATAGGGAGAACATATCCAAAAGAGATAGTGGGATAAAGATATAATTCGATGAAGTTGAGGCTCAAGGCACACAAAAGTTGGTACAAGAGTAGATTCCACAAATCTCCATGGAAGAAGAATCTATTCCAGAGACACAAGAACTATGTAGAAGTACAAGAGATGTTAGAGAACCAGAATGGTACAATTTTCTAGTTACCGAGGATGGTGACTCATTATTAGTTGATAATAATGATCCTATAACCTACAAGGAAGCAGTAAGTGGCACATATTTTTCTAAGTGCAAATAAGCTATGAATTCTAAAATGGATTCCATGTACCAAAACCAAGTATTGATTTTGGTAGATCCTCCAGTAGATGTAAATATTGTTGGTTGCAAATGAGTATTCAAGAAGAAATTGGACATTGCAACTTACCATGACTATGAGATTTGACAAATGGATTTTAAAACATCCTTCCTTAATGGGAACCTTTATAAAGATGTCTACATGAAACAACCTGAAGGGTTTGTGAATCCAAAGGATGCCAATAAGATATGCAAGTTGGAAAAATCCATTTATGGATTAAAGTAAACATTAAGGTCATGGAAAATTCATTTTGATGAAGTTATAATGGAATTTGGTTTTATAAATAATTAACGGGATCTTGTGTCTACAAATGGTTTAGTGGGAGCGAAGTCATTTTCTTAATAGTATTTGTTGATGACATATTACTTATTGGAAAAAAATACCAGTCTTACAGTCTGTTAAGGTATGATTGAATAAATACTTCTCCATGAAGGACATGGGTGAGGCATCATATATTATTGGGATCAAGATCCATCATGATAGATCCAAGAGGTTTCTCGGCCTAAGTTAAAGTACATACATTGACAAGATACTAAAGAGATTCAGTGTGGAACAATCTAAGAGGGGATTATTTCTAGCATAACATGGAATTAATCTTTCTAAGAAAATGTGTCCTAAAACGCATGAGGAAAGAGATAGAATGGAAAGGATTCTATACACATCAGTGATTGGTTCAGTCATGTATGTTATGCTATACACTAGGCTAGATGTCTCCTATTCATTGAGTGCGGTAGGTAGATGTCAAGCTGATCTAGGTGACTTCCATTGGATGGAAGTCAAGACTATCCTTAATTATTTGAGACATAATAAGGATATGTTCCTGGTTTATGGAGGATATGAGGAACTATTCATTAGAGGATATGAAGATTCTAGTTTTCAGACTAATCAAAATGACATGAAGCCACAAATGAGATACATCTTCACTTTGAATGGAGGTGTTGTGAGTTGAAAGAGCTCAAAGAAGGCTATGGTCGCAGATTCTATAGAAAATTCTGAGTATATTGTAGCTTCTGAGGCAACTAAATAAATAGTTTGGATGTTTAATTTATTTCAAGAGCATGATGTGGTTCCTATTAGTAAAGATCTCATCACACTCTATTGTGATAATACTACAGCGGTGGCTCTCGCAAAAGAGCCAAGGTCACATCAATGGATGAAACACATACTTCGGAAGTATCATCTCTTGAGATATTTTTTCTTAGAGAGGTGAAGTTACAGTGAGAAGTATTTCCATGGAAGACAATGTGGAGGACCCCTTGACTAAAGCCTTTACTCTATAGAAGCATGATTATCATGTGAGGTCTAGCAGACTAAAAGTCGTAGGTAGTTGGCTCTAGTCCGAGTGGGAGTTTATTAGAGTTTGTGTCCTATAACCAACTATTTTTACTTTGATTACATGAATATTTAATTTATTAAACATTAAACATCTTGTTACATATTGTTCATTGTTCTACATAACCATAATGTAATAATGTCCTAGAGTATTTTCTGCATTGATAAGGTCACGGTAGTTCCCCGCTATGATGAGAAACTTGAAATGCTATGACAATATTCTTAATATAGTTCTACGTTTGGATAAAATACTATGATGGGATACATAGTATATAGACCGTTAGGTGCGAGTAATCATAAGTAGATGAGACTTCTTCTCATGAAGTTCGCACTTGGTAATCTCTAAGACGAGAGATTATGAGAACAAACCTGCAGGTAGGAATTATGTATGTTTTGGTGTCATCGAATATTCCTATCTATGAGCGTGTGTAATGGTACTTATACTTTAATATTATCATTAATACATGTCATGACTCGCGCACTTAGATTTGCTGATGAAAATCGTCATACCATATGTTGGAAGGAAGTAGTGTATGTTGGGTGCATCATGAATGACATGTTATTAATGGATAAGTTGAGAAAGGATTTGTACCTTTTATATTTATGGAAGTTTATATCTTGACCCTTTGATTGAAATAGAACCATCACCCTAAATTCCATGTTCATGGTGTAACGATGTATTTGTTTCTGGTAGTCAAAGAATGATGTATCAAGAAAATGGGTTGATGGCACCGCCGTGAAACCTGCTTGATAGGATATTGTGACAAAGAGATTATATTACACAGTGAGTGTTCATATGTGGTTGTCATCATTGTGACTTTAAGTTATTTATCTTGGGTTCCTGGACCTGTTGATAGATAGTAATCTTAGAGTTTAGGCAAGCCCGCCTAATGTCAACGAGAAAAAATCCCAGAGGGTCACACACTAAGTGTTTCTGGTGGTCTCGATAAAATTCTATTTGAATTTAATTAATGGAATAAATATTATTCTCAATATCGAGGAATAATTTTATTCAATTTATAATGATTGTATAAATTAAATAAATATTTATTCACAAGATTGTGAATAAAATTTATTTATTTATTTTATTTAATATGTAATAAATGTTTATTTACTAGTGTAAGAACCTAGTTTTTCACTCAGGCACGGGTCCTTTAATTTTCAGTCTAAATCTTTACTTTGGACCTAAAATAGATACATAATGGATTAGTAAAGGTATCAAGGGTGTTTGGGGAAAGCTCGAATCCCAAAACCCATCTTTTAGGGAAAAATAGGTTTGGTGCACGGTTTAGAGTAACATGTGCAGGAATTCCGCACGATTTGGAAAACCATGCAGATTGTGTTTTTTCAGACAGTGTCATCTTGTAACACCCCAAGATGTTGAAAATAAATTTAATACTGAATTCATGAAACACTGAGTCTCTAAAAAACACCACTTTATTATAACCGAGCCAGTAAACAAAATTTTACCACCTCTGTGATTTGAATTTCGAAAAGTTGACATACACGGTTGTGTTTAGTATGATATTTAGAGTCTGATAAGAAAAAATTAATTTTTGGTGAATAATAATGTACCCTTATGAATATTAATATGAACCTTATTAATATTAAATCATATTATTATTATTTTATTTCCTTAAGTTTATAAGATAATGATATCTTGATTAATTTTTCAATGTGATATATAAAACAAATTATAGTTTTAAAATTGTTATTTTTCAAATAAATTATGATTTTATTTAAAAATTAAATTAATCATATTTATAAAATTATTTTCAAAAAATGGAGTTCATTTTTGAATTGTAAATTTAAAAAAATGGTTAGGGTGAATTTTTGGAATTTTTCTAAAATACTCGATTTTTTATGAATAGTAAAATACTGTAATTTACAGTATATATACATTATCAGTTAAATTCACTATTCTTAGAATCATGGATGATGTAAGAAAACTTAGTTAGAAATCACATTCACTTATTACTATTATGGGTCACATGAATCAACACTATTGGTTAGCTTGAGGGAAATAATAAAATAATGAATAAGATATTCACAAATCACCCCTCTCTTCCACTATAACCCCCCTCACCCCCTCTTCTATTAACTCCTCTCAAGACTTGTTCCATATATAAATTTTTCTCAAATATACTCCCAATATCCTCCCCCACATACATCATCCCTTGGTCTCATAAAAAGACCAAATCCTCTCACCTAAAGATGATCTCAAGGAAGATAACTTCAAGAGGTAAATTCCTCTTTTCATTTCTTTTATTTCAAGTTCCTTTATTTTCTTTTTCTTCCCTCACCTACTTTCATCCAAATGTTATGATAACTCCAGTAACATTAATGTAATGGAATTTTGTTATGATAATGAAATAATTGATTATCATCTCTCCTTTTTCCTTATTTTATACTAGATGTGGAAACATCATACGAGATGTGTTAATTTATCACATTCAAGGACGAAGGGTTTTCAATTTATATTACCATCTTCAATTCTGGTCATGAAAAAAATTTATGGTTTAAATAGATCATAATATATGTATTATAACTTATTTAAGGTTCTAGAATCATTTTGTACACATGATATTAATTTATAAATCAAAATGAGTTTGTTGTGATAAAAAAACCGCCAATTAACCCAAACAATTGTCATTAAAATTTTATATAATGATTCATCTTCACTCCCAATAACCAAATTAATTTTATAACCATGTAATATTATGGTTGTTAACTAATAACATACAACTTATATTCCATACAACCATTCTCATTATACATGTTTATCTGTAAATGAATATAAGTAAACCAATCATGAAAACCATGGAAGAAACCACTCTCAAACAATGAAATTGAATCTCTTAACCCATCAAAAGGCCATGAATGAACCTAATACGGTTATAATAAATCAATTACATGTATAGGATGTTCTAGAATTATTAATTTATGAACCTAAATTTGATTATTCAGGTCATTAAGATCAAGTGAGGAACACCTTCAGAATTAAGGTAAGGGTTTTCTACTTGAACCTCCATTTTCATCCGGGTTACTATTATTCTTTAATTACCTTAATTAAATTCTTATTTATTCATATTTACTACTCATATATTCTATGATAATTTTATATATATATTCACCAACTATAATCCTACTTTCATTTATGGGTATTTATATGTTTTAAAAGGATCTTTCAAAAATTCTTCCTGAAATACAAGCCCAATTCAAGGGAATTTCTCAAATTATTACCTATTATCAAGGGAACTATATAATATGTTTTAGAAACCATTATATTTATAAAATAACTCATTTTATAATGGAAATACTAACTTACTTCACTTTTGGTTTTATACAAATACTTTTTCAAAATAACTCTTCTTTTCAAAGTAAAAGAGTATTTATCTCAAGAATTACTCGATGATTTTATAAGAGTATCTTCATCTATTTCAACACTCTTGTTGATTCTTATGAATGATATTATCTACTATATTTAATTGAATGTTTTATGATTAGTTTGACTGTGGATGTACTATCTTAAAACTATTAACCAATTTACTTCGAATGGTTAGTGTTTATGCTTAATGTCCGGGGAAAGTTATTTACATTTCATATGTTAGTTTCAATATGAATGTATATATTGTTTATGTTTGTCCACATTCATATGAGGAATGAATTGGACTTACTAAGTGATGGGTGGGGCCCTATATATCCCCTCAATGCATCGGTAGGTCTCATGAGACAAACTACGATCTTGGCATAAGGCCTTGACAAAATGATTATTTATAGTCTTGACATGAGGCCTCGACGGTATGTTTATGATGTCTGACATTATGCATTCCCTCATTATGAAACTATTAATTAAAAGTTCATGAGGTTATTAGACTATCAGAATACCCATGATTATGATTTATTATGGAATTATATATTCAGCTCTTATTCCTGCCATAATATATACAAGTTTATTTTTAAAGGCACGTGTTTTTAGTTATTCACCATGCCTAATGTTTATGTTTATGATATATTCCACTGTATTTATTAACCTTACTGAGCATTTGAGCTCACCCATTTCTTATGTTTCATTTTCCCAAGACATGAAGAGGTATATTATGAATAACATACAGAAATAACCTAGGACTTATGAATGTTGTCAAAGGAGTTTATAATTTTTTTTTGTTTCAAGTTGTCATGTTGAACTTATATATGTATAGTGTTTCCAAAGCTACTAAACTACTTGGTATTTCAGTATGGATATTCCTTGTTTTTATTCTAATGCAATAAAATAAGGCACCAACTTTGGGAAACTAGGTTCGGTTCCTTACACACCTCACATGGTTGGCGCATGGTCATGCAAGTTCCCCTTTTATCCAGGTAACTGTGTACGGTTTGCGTACAGTTTGTCAAACCATGCAGACAAACCGTGCATAGGATAATTTTTGGATAAATTTATAGTTTTTCCCTTAATGATCTATGAAGACACCTCCATCTTCCCTAATATGAGATTATGCGGGATTAGCCTATTTCTCTCTCAATTTGGGGATTTTTGAAGATCTAACCTTCGAATCAAGAGATCTCCTTCATCAAAAAATTGAATGAGATTTCGTTCATCACGTTGGATGCACAACGGTAAGTACTCGAGTTCTCTTGATATGTTCTCATTCTATTTTTCTCTCAACCGAGATATTGGGGTATGATCGTTTTTCTCTTTTTCTTAAAAATACTCCAATACAAGCCAAATAAAGGGCAAGTATTGGAGATGAAGGATCATACAACCCTAAGGTGGGTGTTCTATAACTCATCCCTAAAGTTTGTTGATTTTGGATTTGTCGTGTGGGCCCCACCGATTTCATCGGGTTCCATTTATATAATTAACATTCCATGCTTATACTTGTTAGAACCATGTGGATATGATATTACCATATATGTGATTAATTATTGGTGGTTATGACCACAACTCTATCTCTTCCATGTAGAAGGTTATGCCATAGTTGTTTCTAAGTGTTTTGACACATTTGTGCCACCGTTCGGGTGTGCCTTGGATTGACCACTTTAAGGGAAATATTTTCTATATTAATTGGATTGATTTATATTATTAATTGCGTAATGGAAAGTACCATGTATGCATACCACTTGACCTACCTAAGGTAAGTGCTTCAAATTGATAATTAAATGTGAATGATTAATTAGTTGCATATCCGTAGCACCCCTTACCACATTAATGGAAGGTAACAAAATTAACCTTAAATTATGGAATATGCCTTAGATGAATTAAATGAATGGTTGTATGCTACTTGGCCTTGTCACACTAATGAAAGGCAAGGCTTGAACCAAGAGACTTGATAAAAGGGTTGCATGCTACTTGAACTTATCACACTAATTAAAGGAAAGGCTTGAACAAAATAAAATATTACATGACTTCATAATAAAATAGGAATGGACTGACTTGATATTGCCTTGAATTTTGATCAGAGAATGCCATGAGCACCCGGGAACCCCATTTCGATTCAAGGATAAAGCTTGCTTAGGTTGAGACCCACCTAGATCTCAATACTTGTATATTCTTGGATGCATGGTGTGATACCATATGATCCCTCATATAGTACTATAGGATGAAAGGTATGCACTCCTTAGAACCCTTCAATATCATTACATTATGCCTTGTATACACTCCTTGGATCCAACATCGAAAATTTGGTGCCATGGTTAAAGCCCATCGGGCCCAGTCATTTCTTAGACCCGTTTTACCTTGGTCGATCACCTTGGACTAATTCCTTGGATTACGCTCCTTGGATTACACTCTTACCCCATGCCAGGTTACAGTTATTATTGAGTTGGAAACCCTTGAGGTCTATGTCGCCTTGGTTATTACCTTGGGACTTAACTATTAAATATCATTGATCATGGTTTCCTTATTACATCTTGGAACCTTCACTATTTATACTACCACATGGTGATGTCAGTGTTTGATCTTCCTCATGAGACCTATCAACATAAATTGGTAAATTATTAATTAAATGAACTAGTTACATGTTCAGACACCAGCCGAGGGCTGAAGTAGGTATTTATTTACATTGTATTGCTTTAATTTATATATCCATGCCTTCACACTATTAAATTTTCATTATACGGGTCAGATGTTATAGACATCATTGGTGGTGGACCATTGAGATTTATTTCACACCCTCACTGGGCGTCGTTTGGTACTTGGGGAAGATTACATGGTTACAGGTGTTTACTAAGGGAAGAATGCAGCTTCAAACACTTGATTGCTTACTATTTAGTATGAATCTTGATAGTAGAGGACCAAGTTGGAACTCAGGATGCTTGGGATAGTCTTTGATTTCCTTTATGCTTTGTGGAACATGTTATGTATGTTGTTTGTATCCATATTTTCTAGCTTTCTAGTACATGACATATCATCAATTGTTGAATGCTATTCCAGTTATGTTAGTTATTATTACCGTTATCTCTATTTTCCAATGTGGATTCTGTTTACATATATTTCTTCTGCTATTTATCTATGTTTACTCTCACCTATTGTGTCACATTTTGATAATGAGGGCACAGTCTCCCCACGGACACACCCTAGGCCCTCGTTGCTAGTTGGAAGCCTTTGGTGTTAGGGGATATGTGCTTGAGGCCATGTGGTCCACAGAGCTCGGGGCACCCATCAAGTGGAATCCAAGTTTGAGTCATCACAAAGGGGTATTAGAGGTGGTTTCTTTTCTTACTTTACTATTTGGAGACAATATATTAGAGATTAGAAACACTTGGGACTTGGTCATAAGTCGTTCTTGGGCCTCGCGAACCCATGTTCGGGGTAAAAACCAAGTTTCCTAAATTATAATTATTGTTTTGATTTTTCCTATTATAGTTGATATTATTTCACCATTGGGTGATGCACATGATGTGTGGTGTTGTTGATTATTACTCTGTTTGAGGATTTTCTTTCACCATTGGCCCGATGATATGAGGGAAAGGAGCCTTGTTACATGCATCATTATAGGCACCTAGAATTCACATGTCATGCATATTTCTATGCTATATAAGTGTATTTCACTGCTTTGAATTGCTTGATATGCTTGTGATTGTTGAGTGATGTTGTGAATGTTGTTTGTACATGTATTAATCTTGGTTGCAATTAAGTGATTGCCTGTCTCAATTCCTAAGGTTTATGGGCCCTCATGGGTTGGGATGAGTAATTTACCGAGTTGAACCATTATGATATAAATAAATGGGTGTCATTTCTAGTGATAGGTGTATGGGAACCGATTCACCAGAAATGACTATCCATTATAATGTGAATCATAACATCTAAAATGAGATGGTTGCACATCCTTATCCTGCCTTTTCATACTTATAAAAGGTAAAGGAGTGAACTTGTAAATTAAATGAAAAATGAAATGAAACTTATACTTGAGAACTTATCAATACATGTCCGTCTAAGTGGGTAGTTGGGGTAGTATTCCTTGGGTAGTGAGTTTTCTTACGTTCATCTTCTGCTAGTGATGCTATCTTTCTGCTAACACTTTTTCTGAGGCGTGTGTTTGGAAATTTTAGATCAATGTCACCATGACATCCTCGTATTGTACACCAGGAGGGTGGTAGCGACCATGCTCCAGACTTGGTAGGCCTTGAGATGCCAATATTACCTTCAGGAGCACCACTTGAGGCACTGCTTGTTGTACCTAATTTGGGAAATGATTCCCAAGTTCGTGATAGTTTCCTACCTCTGATTCAGTCCATGCATGGTGCTTCACAAATTTCACCCATGATGGCTAATCTGACTCGTGAGTTCCAGCAGCAGCATCCTCCTACTTTCTCTGAGGATGGCAGTCTATAGGCTACTGAGTCTTGGATTGAATCCGCCCTTTCTATCTTTGAACATATGGATACGCCTCCAGAGAAAAGGGTTAATCTTGCCACATACATGCTTCTGGAATCAGCCAAGCGTTGGTGGTATGTGATTACCTGGTCCGGTCGTCATCAAGGCATGTTATGGGTTGATTTCCAGACTACCTTCTATGAACAGTTCTTTTCTCAGATACTGAGAGATAATAGAGCCAGAGAGTTTATACATCTTGAGCAGGGTTCTATGTCAGTTATGAAATATTCATCGTGTTTCACAGAGTTGTAGTGCTTTGCATCGCTTCTAGCCGGTGATGAGAATTCACATGCTAGACATTTTGAGGATGAGCTCCAGTATGTCATCTGTATGTAGGTCAATGTCTTTCGCCTTCCTACATTTTCTGAAATAGTCAATCAGGATCTTATCACTAAGCATAACCTGAGGAATGACACTAGTACTAGGTTTAAAGGATCAGTGCCATATCAGGACAGTAGTTCTTCTGATGACAGGAAGTTTTCCCTCAAGGTTTCTCATCAGGGCAGTGACAACCATAGTGTCCGTTTCGACATATCTAAAATGTGTCATCAGTGTGGGTGATGGGGGAATTCAAATACTCAGTGTTATAGAGACCCAATGGAGTGTTGGGGTTGTGGTCATATGTGGAATCTTCAACATTTTTGTAGGACCTTTCCACCAGCTTCGAGTGGAAAAGGATATGCACCAACTCCACCTTCAGGAGCGAGTTCTTTTACACCGCATCAGGCGGGGAGTTGGAATAGCACCGGCAGGTCTGGATGAGGAGGAGGTTGTGGACATGGTAGCTAGATCCCTGATCACCATCAACACCAACAGAGCAGTTATGATCATGGTAGTCCATCTATTTAATAGGGCTATGGATCAGGTCAGTTGCATGCACTACAGCCGATACCTAAGGATCAGGCTGCGGGACCATCTACACTACGAGGTACTATTCCAGTAGGCTCTACTATAGTATCTGCTTTATTTGATATAGGTGATTCAAACTCTTTTATCTCTGTATCTATCATGGAAATTATTAGGCTAGAGATACAATATTAATATGGGGTAATGACCCAAGATACGCCATTAGGGGTACGAACAGAGGGAATACGCCAGTGTAAGGACTGCCCCCTTGAGGTAGGTAGTTACTCTTTATTATGGACCTATTTTTTCTTGAGATAATGGGCTTTGATGTCATTATCGAGATGGATTGGTTGGTTCAATTTCTTGATTTTGTAGACTGCTATCACCACAATGTATCTTTTACATCACCATAGGGAAACAGTTATCTACATAAGGGTGAGTGGGATGTCCAAGTTGGTAGAGCGGGACCGGAGCATCTTGGGTTAGGTGGAGTGACCACCCAGATTTCAAATATCTTCATGGAGGATAGTGTTTTCATCAAGACAATTACCCTTCAGTAGTGTATTGTTTCAGGGATGTCTTTCCTAGTGATTTTTCTATCTTACCTCCTGAGAGAGTGGTAGAGTTTACAATTGATCTTATTCTAGGAGAATCTCTAGTTTTCATTCCTCCTTAAAGGATGGAACCTACAAAGCTTCAGGAGTTCAAGCGATAGTTAGAGGATTTATAGGCCAAAGGTTTTATACAGCCCAGTACATCCTCTTGAGGTTCGCCTGTGCTTTTCGCCAAGAAGGCGGATGGAGCCTTATGTCTATGCATGGATTATAGAAGGTTGAACCAACATATGGTCAAGAACTGGTATCCACTTCCTCAAATAGATGATCTCTTTGACTAGATCTGAGAAGCAAAGGTCTTCTCTAAGATCGACATGAGATCAGGTTATCATCACGTGCAAGTCAGACCATCAGACATACCTTGTACAACTTTCCGTACAAGGTATGATCTGTATGAGTGCCTTGTTATACAATTCGGTCTTACGAATGCACTACCATTTTCATGGCTTTTATGAATAGGGTTTTCCACCCCTATTTGGACTCTTTTTTCATGGTCTTTGTGAGCAACATCTTGGTGTATTCTCACACTCGTAGAGACCATGCCAAACATCTTGATATCATTATGGGTACAACGAGAGAGCACCATCTTTATTCCAAGCTTGATAAGTTACACTTCTATATTGATAAAGTCCACTAATTAGGTTATATTATCTCAGAATCAGGAGTATCTGTTGACCCTGAAAAGGTCAGTGTTGTAGTTTCCTAGGAGTATCCCAAGAACGTGTTTGATATACGAATTTTCTTGGGGATGGATGGATATTATAGGTGTTTCATACAAGACTTCTCACATCTTTCTTCACCTCTTAATGGTCTTAAAAAGAAGGGTGTCAAGTTCACATGGTCATAATAATATGAGAAATCCTTTCAGGAGCTGAAAGGGAGGCTTGTATCGGCACCTATTCTAATTTTTCCCAAGCTAGGTATAGGTTATACCGTCTTCTATGATGCATTAAGCATTGGACTAGGAGCATTTATAAGGCCCTAGCCTTAAAAATTACATAATCTCAAGTTAAGTCAAGAATTCACATTGAGGATCTTTTTAGGTTTAGAGTTTTAGATAATTAGAACTATTAAATTACATCTCAAATATTACAAAGTAGAAACTTATAATCTATCCAATTTTTTTTCACAATAATAAAACTCCTTAAAAAACAAGAATTATTTTCTTGATAAAAAACTTCTTGAATTCTTCCTTTCTCTTACCCTTCCTTATACCCTTTGAAAATCATTTCAAAAACTTGGGATGAGCATAAAAAGCTCAGTAAGGGACATAAAAATAAAGAAAAACCATTAGTCTAGTTAAAACCTAATAACCCATTCAATATTCTTTTATTGTATGAAACAAAACGTTTTCACATGAATAACACTCATACTTTTTTCTCAATGAAAAATACTAAAACCAATAACAAGCAATTAAAAATCCTTTAGGTGACTTAGAGAATCATATACATAAAACACATTCCAATTGGAATAACCATATGGTTGACTTCCAAATTGGATATCTATAATTGGGATCACCCTTTTTATAATCTATATCGGGATCACCCGTGAGTTATAATGGGGCTCAACCCTTCGTATAAGCTGTGTCGAGCTCACTCGTGAGCTATAATGGGGATCAACCCTTCGTATAAGTTATATCGGGCTCACCTGTGATCTATAATGAGGCTCAAAATTTCATATAATCTATATTAGGCTCACCCGTTTCATATAATTCTCATGTTCCATTTCATGAATAAATCACATTCACCACAAAACCCCTTTTTTTGAAAGCTTCTTCTAATCCCATATGAAAAACATTTTCATATAAAAAAATACAATTTTCATTAAAGAACCTATTTTAAATACCAAGATACCCATATAAGGGATTTATTTTCCTTATAAAATACATTAAGTCTTATAGAGGAATCCAAATATCAAATAAAAGTTACAATTATGGAGAAGTTGTTGTTGCCGTATACGTTAAAACAAAAAACATTCCTCTTATCATTTTATAACTAAAGTAAAACACTTTGTATCTAAATATTCCATTTTGAAAACTTTGAATGAAATTAAAGATAGTCATAAAATTTCAAATATAATCCTTTTATATCCATATAAATAAATATGTAAATTAATATCATGAAGAAAAAGATTTGATAACTAAATCTTTAAACGTTCAAGGTGTCCCATACCACTTTGAACATTTAAATCTTAATATACATGAATTAATACATTTATCAAAACAAAAAATAAAATTATTATAGATAAAATATAGATATTAAATTTCATAGTCTCTGTATATTTTCCTTATAAAACAATAAAGGTTCATATTATCAAGAAATGCCTCAATGAAAGGAGATTGAGACGAAACCCTTACCTTGAGTCTGACTTGTCTTGTTCATTCTTTAATTTCCTGAATAATAAAATTAGGTTAATTTCTACTTTCTTAAGAACTTTTTTCAAGTTTATTATTTCTTTTATATCACTTATTACCATGTTATAAAAATTATATAACTATTTAATTTTATATCAGTCATTTTGTCAAATTGGGTACTTGAGTCGAAAATGAATTTGTTTTGATGTAAATTGTCCATGTGGTCAAAATTCCATCATCTAAAGAATATTATTCATGATTTAAATATCATATATATCCATTATATATGTATTTATAATAGTCCATAACATTTTGATATAATAAATGAAATGCACCGTTCATGGAAATGATAGGTCGTACATACGCATGAACGCTACTTTCATTTCTTTGTCATATTAAAGAAATGAAAAATAACAAAATACATAGGTATATTATAATTACAATATAATATCTATGTTATATATGTTATAAAATTTCATTAACTTCATCCTTTATATGTTCCATGTATGGCATGAATGAGTCATATCACTTTGAGGGGACGATAGTCCACACTTCCTCAAATGAAATTATCGTATTTATACATTATGGAAAGCATAAAGGTATGTTGTAAATAAAAATTACAGAAGAATAGAGACAATAAAAATATAATATATATCATATATAAATATATTTCCATCATAATGTCCACCATGATAGGTGGTAGGAAAAAATTGAACAATCATTGTTTCGTGAGGTAGTAGTTCACCGTACACAGAAACAGTATGTTCGTTACCATTAGATGGACGTGTGTGTAAGTGTAGATCAAATAATTCTCATAAAAAAATACTAATATATTTAGTATACTGGTTTTGTTATGTAATCATAGAATAATAATATAATAGGGAGTGGAGAAGGAAAATAAAGGAAAGGAGTTTGAGAGAAGACGTTACCTCTAAATCGGGTAACTCCTTTTGATTTGAGCCAAAAGGAATCCTTGAGTTGCCTTATGCCCAAGGTAAGGCTTCTAAGAGTAAGGTAGAGATATTGGGAGATTATTTGAGTATAATTTGGATGATCCAAGGGGTTTGATAGGTGTGAGTAAGTGGGTATAGGTGGTGGCCTTTTATAAGAGGGAGGAGGGGCACTTTAGGAAAATCTTGAAATGTTATTTTATTATAAATTTATTTTGAAATTATAATAGTTAAAAGGTGGTAAATTTATAGGATAAGATGAGTATGGGTATAAATCCCCTCAAACAATAGGTTTTAGACAAGTTTAGGTCACAAAATAAACCTTATCTTTTAGTTTTAACCCTTAGTTAAAAACATTAACTCTTACCATGTTTTCTTATATTTTCATAATATATGGTTACTATAGTTACTATAAAATTTTAATAGAACAAAAAGTGGATCATTAATGAAATTTTTAACATTATATAATTCATTTTGACGAATCTTAGATTTTTATGACTATTATATCATTTAATAAAATAGTATTTGTTTTAAAAACTCATTTATGTCAATTTTGACACTATTTAGTAATTAATTTTTGTTAAATTCATAAAAACTTTATTCATTAAAACCAAATGCATTAACTCAAATATAATATGTAATAATGATCCAGAAATTTTTTGGATGACATAAAAAATGTTCAAATTACATTTATTTTAATATTTATAATATCATTTATTTGAATCTTTCATTAATAAGGTAATTACTGCATTATCATTGTATCATAAATAAATTTATTTATTTAATTTATAAAAATTATAAATAAAATATCATGATGTATTAAATATTTTTATATTTCTAAAGACTATTTATAGTCAAATATATCAATTATATAACCCTACCTTAAAATTGTTTTAGTAAAAAGATACATGTTTATGCTATATTTCTCTTTACTTTAAATTAATTATTATAACATGTCATTATCACACCCAAGTGGCTCCATTGGGCCCTAAAATCTACCCAAGGATGCCCATGGTTGGCCATATCTCATACAATAGGATTGTAAAATGTGTTAGGGTAGTTTTATATTATTATAATATTATTTTTTACCCTTATTTACCTAATTTACCATTTAACCATGGTAAATAAAAATAATTACTGAAGTTACTATTCATAATGTCCAAAAATAAAAGGTACCTATTTATAAAATTTAGAAATTATAATTCCAAATATGGAATCCATTTTTCCAAATTCAAAACATAGAAGTTGCAGTAATTAATTTGAAATTAATTCTCATGGTCAAAACCAGGAAGTGGGTTTTTAAGAAGTAAAAACTATCAAAATATTGACATGTGTTTATATACAATTTAAATGTGAAATTACTTCTAATGACCATAATTGGATTAAATGATAAAAACTTAATCCAATTACACTTTAAAACCAATTAAAAGTACAATATAATGATATAAATAAATTATATGAAAATGCGGTTTTGAATTAAAATGCAGTATTTTTCACTATTCATAAAAATATGGATTTTATCAGAAAGATACCAAAATTTCAACTGAAGTAAATTTTGATTCCCCTATTCTAAATAAGATGTTTATTTTATCAAATAGAACATATAAATGTGACAAAAATTATTTTTAAAAAGGGTTCTTCATCAAAAGGTGGTAAAATGACCTTTTAAAAATATTAGAGTATTTTATGCTTAAAATTGGATTCATTATCATTTTAAGCCTCTAAAATTTATTGGATAAATGTAAAAACATTTAAAAAATGTTTAATCATATTATAGTTATTTCTTTTCATTCCTTCCAATACAACGACTAGGCGTTAACTACCATTTAAAAATAATAATATTTTTGTTGTATTATTTTTCGGTATAACTCATCGTTGTGTGCAATGTAAGATTTCGAAGAAACCTATTGTTGTGTGTCAGGTACGCTATCGTACATAGTCTCCCCTTTAAACTAAAATTAATATTAAATTCAAAAATATTAATAGATATGAAAGTGTATTATTCTATAAATACCTAGGATGTTACAGTAGTACTGATGCAGAAAGATAGAGCTGTTGCGTATGGATCTTGAAAGTTGAGGCCTCATGAGAGAAATTACCCAACACATGAACTTGATCTAGCAACCATTGTCCATGTATTATGTTGCTGGAGACATTATCTGTTGGGTGAGTGCTTTGTGGTGTACACAGACCACAAGAGCCTCAAATATATCTTTTCTCAGCATGACTTGAACCTCAGATGACGAAGATGGGTTGAGTATCTACAATCCTTTGATTTTGAGCTTGCCTATATGTCTGGGAAGGGAAATGTAGTTTCAATTGCATTGAGTCAAAAAAATCAAGCACATTCCATACGGGAAGCCAGTGATGAATGGAAGTTAATGGCCCTCTTTTCTAAGCTACATCTAGAGTTTCATGACAGTCACGAGAAATATTATCTCTCATCCTTGATAGTTACCTCTTCCCTTATTAAGAAGGTGAAGAGTAGAAAATTTTTCGATCTTGAAAGCTTGGTTCTCTGTGAGAGTATATCAGGAGATATCCCACCTCCGGATTGGTTTGTGGACAGAGACGATGTCCTGTGTCTACGTGGACGTATCTGGGTTCCTTCAGATTTGAGAGAGGAGTCGATGAAAGAGTCTCACACTTCACAGTGGGAAGTTCATCCAGGCATCTCAAAGATGTATCGAGATATGTGATGCCAGTATTGGTGGTCTGGGATGAAACATCAGATAACAAGCTTTATAACTAGGTGGTCCACCTATCAGCAGGTGAAGGCAGAGCACTAGAGACTTGCAGGCTTGCTACAACCGCTTCTAGTCCTGGAATGGAAATGAGAAGATATTGCTATGGATTTTGTAGTCAGATTACCTAGGTTGTTGAGGGGTAGTGATGCTATCTAGGTAGTCATTTAACGACTAAAAAAATCATCCCACTTCATTCCTATTCGTGATACTTTCTCAGTTGATGATATGGGGAGACTGTATATTCGTGAGATCATACGACTACACGGGGTCCCTTGTACTATCGTTTCAGATCGGGATTCTCATTTAACATCATGGTTCTAGTAGGTATTGTAGAAGGTTATGGGAACACATGTGCTTCTAAGCACATTTTTCACTCTCAAACTGATGGAAAATCAGAACATACAATACAAGTTTTATAGGATATGCTCTAAGCATGTGTCCTTGATTTCAGAGATTCTTGGGAGAAGCATATCCCTCTTGTCGAGTTCGCCTATAATAAAAGCTTTCAAGAAACAATTCGGATGGATCCTTTTGAGGCCTTATATGGTAGGCCATGTCGTTCACCCTTGTTCTGGCTACAGATAGGTGAGACATCCCTACTAGGTCCTTGTCTCGTTCAGGAGACTTCAGAGCAAGTTTAACTGGTCAAAAAGTGTATGACTATTGCTTAGTCTAGATAGAAATCATATGCCGATCTATGTTGACAACATCTTGATTTTGAGGTTGGGGATCATGTTTTTCTTTGGGTATCACCCAGGCTAGGGCATATACGGTTACGAAAGTATGGGAAATTATCGCCTCGTTTTGTAGGGCCTTTTGAAATTCTAGAGAGAGTCGGGCCGATAGCCTATCAGTTACTACTACCTCAGAGGTACCATGTCATGCACGACATCTTTCATGTTTCACAGCTTCTCCAGTATCATGCCGACCCATATCACACTTTTGATCCTAATAAAGTTGAGTTAGATGCTGATGTTACCTTTGAGGAGTAACCAGTACGCATCATTGACCGGAGCATGAAGGCTCTCCGAGGATGGTATGTCCCTCTAGTACGGGTGCTATGGAAGCATGACTGAGTACATGATGAGACTTAGGAGAGGGAAGATGACGTGTGTGCCTAATGTCCAGAGTTGTTCTCAAATAATGTTTCTCCAACCTTGGAAGGCAAACTAGGAGACGAGTTCTTTTAAGGGGGAATATTGTAAGAACCCATTTTTTCACTCAGGTATGGATCCTTTAATTTTCGGTCTAAATCTTTACTTTGGACCTAAAATAGATTCCTAATGGGTTAGTAAAGGTCTCAGGGGTGTCCGAGTTAATTTTGAAGCCCGAAACCCATATTTTTGGGAAAAACAGGCTTGGCGCACGGTTTAGAGTAACCCATGTAGGAATTCCGCACGGTTTGGAAAACCGTGTAGATTGAGTTTTTACAGACAAAGCCACCTCGCACGGTTGGCGCACGGTCGTGCGGCCTAACCGTGCAAGTTCCCCTTTTTCCCAGGTAACCATGCACGATTTTTCAAACCGTGCAGACAAACTGTGCACAGGCTAATTTTTGGGTAAATTTACAGTTTTCCCCTTAATGATCTATTAAGACACCTCCATCTCCCATAATCCGAGATTATGTGCGATTAACCTATTTCTCTCTAAATTTTTGGCTTTTTGAATATCTAACCTCAGAGTCAAGAGATCTCCTTCATCCAGAAACCAATCAAGCTTATGTTCATCACATTGGATGCGCAACGGTAAGTACTCGAGTCCTCTTGAGTTGTTCTCTTTCTCTTTTTTCTCTCGACAGAGATATCAGGGTATGAGTGTTTTTCTCTTTTTCTTAGATCTACTCTGATCTGATCCAAATCAAGGGCCAATACTGGAGAATAAGGATCATACAACCCTAAGGTGGGTGGTCTACAACTCATACCTAAAGTTCATTGATTTTAGATTTGTCATGTGGGGCCCACTGATTTCATCAGGTTCCATTTATAGAATTAATATTCCATACTTATACTTTTTAGAATCGTATAGATATGATCTTACTATATATGTGATTAATTGTTGGTGTTTATGACCACAAATCCATCCCTTTCATGTTGAAGGTTATCCTATAGTTGTTGCTTAGTGTTTTGACACGCTTGTTCCACCGTTCGGGTGTGTTGTGGATTGACCACTTTAAGGATGATCTTTTCTATATTAATTGGCTTGATTTATATTATGAATTTCATAATTTCAAGTACCATGTATGCGTACCACTTGAACCGCCTAAGGTAAGTTCTTCAAATTGATAAATAAATGTGAATGATTAACTGGTTGCATATCCATAGCACCCATTACCACATTAATGGAAGGTATCAGAATGAACCTTAAATTATAGAATATTCCTTAGATGAATTAAATGAATGGTTGTATTATACTTGTCCTTGTCACACTAATGTAAGGCAAGGCTTAAACCAAGTGACTTGATAAAAAGGTTGCATGCTACTTGACCTTATCACACTAATGAAAGGAAAGGATTGAGTTGAATGAAATATTACATGACTTCATAATCAAATAGGAATGGTCTGAATTGAGATCTCCTTGGATTTTGATTGGAGAATTCCATGAGCACTCAGGAACCCCATTCTGATTCAAGGATATGGCTTGTTTATGTTGATACCCACCTAGATCCCGATCCTTGTCTGTTCTTGGATGCCCAGTATGATATCATAAGATCCCTCATGTAGTACTACAGGATTCCAGGGATACAATCCTTGGATCCCTTAAATATCACTACAGGATTCCTTGGATACACTCCTTGGATCCATTATTGACAAGTAGGTGCAATGGTTAAAGCCCATCAGGCCCAGTCATTGCTTAGCCCCGTTTTACCTTGGTCGATCACCTTGGACTCTGTAGGTGCCTCATTGTGGAATTCCTTGGATTATTCTCCTTGGATTACACTCTTACCCCATTCCAAGCTACAGTTATTACTGAGTTGGTGACCCTTGAGGTTTCCGCTGCCTTGGTTATTACCTTGGGACTTCACTATTAAATATCATTGATCATGGTTGCCTTGTTACATCTTGGAACCTTCACTATTTATACTATCACGAGGTGATGTTAGTGTTGGCTCTGCCTCACGAGAACTATCAACATAAATTGGTAAATTATTAATTAAATGAACTGGTTACATGTTCAGACACAAGTTGAAGGCTAAAGAAGGTACTTGGGTATTTAGTTACATTGTACTGCTTTTCTTTATATATGCATGTCTGCACTCTGTTACATTTTCATTACACGGGATGGATATTATAGACACCATTGGTGGTGGCCCACTAAGATTTATCTCATACCCTCTTCGGGTGTTTTTTGGTACCCGAGGCAGATTACATGGTTGCAAGTGTTGACTAAGGGAAGCATACAACTTCAAACACTTGATTGCTTGCTGTTTAGTATGAAGATTGATAGTAGAGGATCGAGTTGGAACTCGGGATTCTTGGGATAGACTTTGATTTCCTTTATTCTTTGTGGAACATGTTATTCATGTTGTTTTATCTATGTTTTATAGCTTTCTAGTACATCACATATCATCAGTTGTTGAATATTATTCCAGTTGTGTCAGTTATTATTATTTTTATCTCTATTTTCCACTGTGCATTTTATTTACATATATTGCTTCCACTATTTACCTATGTTTACTCTCACCTGCTGTGACACACTTTGGTAATGAGGGCATAGTCTCCTCACAAACACACCCTAGACCCTCACTGCTAGTCAGCAACCTCTAACATTCGGGAAGATGCGTTTGAGGCCATGTGGCCCACTGGGCTCGGGGCACCCATCAAGTGGCATCCGGGTCTGGGACGTCACAACTAGTTTGTGAATAAAATATTTATTTAAGAGAATAAAATATTTATTTGGGTATTTAATAAATACAAGAGGTGTTCAAATGGACCAAGATCGTGTCTGGTGACAGAATAATTATTTACGAGCCGGTAAATATTATTTATTCATTTTGCACAAGTTGGCACACCAAATAATAATAATAATAATAATAATAATAATATGTGTCATGAAATTTCATTAATGGTTATAATTATATTTAATGGTTGTTATGAAATTAAATATTGTAACTAAAATCTCACCTCTATCAATAGAAGGATACGTCTATTGTACGATGGATGCGAATCCAATTTGAATTCTGGAATAGAGAATTGTTAAACACAATGAATTATCTCTTGAATCCTCTCCTCTATCTCCTTATAAATAATGAGACACCCAAGGGAGAAGTTATTTAAGATCGAATAATGAACGATCAAGAACGATCAATGCAAGACATTTGATTCACCGCGCTATCACCCGGAGATCGAGTGGCGTTGCTTAGAAGACCATCGAAGCATGTGTGGATCACCGCTAGAGGGATTATACCCTTGAATCCTTCCAAGCACAATAAAGACAAATAAGAAGGTACATTTTAGACAACCAATAATATTCAATGAAGAAAGTACCTAAGTCCGGGTATTTAATTTCTTCAGATCTTAATTAAATTAATTATAGACATTATGTGCAAGATCCTCTCTCTCGGTTCTAGCATTTTCTTTCTTTGTATATTTCCTTGATTCAATCCATGGATAATTACATTCATTGTTGTATTGATCCTAGATTGATCATCGATTTTGGAAAAATCAAATTTGGTCCCACCCAACACCGCGCTTCCATTGCGCCCAAAACCAACAAAATCCCTTTACCTTAAATATTGACTCTCATCATACTTGTTCAAACCTTGTGTATAATAAATATAATTTTTTTTATAAATCTATCATACAACCATATTCATATATATAATACCATATAATATTTACATATGACTTTATATTACCCATTTATTAACAATTCCATGTTAAAGTTATGTTTCGGGTAATAACCGTTTTGTTTTTCATACATGTTTTGACTTGTTATTTTTGGTTCTATTACTTTGATCATGATTTCCTCATTTCTAGAATGTAAAAAATGATATAATTATCATATATATTCAGTATATATGTATTTATAATAATCTATAAAATATATAAATAGAAAATGAAATACATTTCTCATGGAGATGGTAGGTCATACGTACGCATGAACGCTGTTTCCATTTTCTTGTCGTATTGAAATAAAGTAAATGATATATATATATATATATATTATAATTCCAGTATATTTTATATGTTATATAAATCACATATATCTATTTAAATCATCCTTAATACATTCCATGTAATTCTTGAACGAATCACATTGCTTCGCAAGATAGTAGTCTGTCGTACACACAAACGACGTTATCATATTATCACAAAATGGAAAGCATGAAGGTATGTGTTATATAGCAGTTCCAGAATCGTAATAACATCATAAAAATTATAAATAATATATAAAATATAAATACACCATTATTCTCAACTTTTAAATGTGGTAATGGAAGAAAAATGGCATCGGTCCGCGATGCGATAGTCCACCATACACATAAATGATGATCGTGTATCCTGTTTTATGGAAGTGTGTGAAGGTGTAGGTCATACCCTTAACATAACAATATTTCAATATATTTAATATAATGAGGTTATTATATAATCATTATACAATTATAATTGAAGGGGGTGGATAAGGAAACAAAACAAAAATTCACGTTGATGAACATTCTCTCTTCTTTGGGTAACTCCTTTTGATTTGCACCAAAGGACTTTCTTGGTTGACTTTATGCCCAAATTGAGGATTCTAGGTTGAGAGGAGTGAATTTGGGAAGATATTTGGATAGTTATTGTCTAATATAAAGGGCTTGAGAGGTGTGAATAAGTGAGGGGGTGAGTTCTCTTTTATACTGGAGGAGGAGTGACATTCTTGTAAATACCAAAAGGTAAACACTATTGGGAGGTCTTCCTTGCACCATGTACCTCCAGTAATGAAAAATTTTAGATAAAAGATGGGATATGGTTGAAATATGTCCATAAAATGGGTTTTGGACATGTTTATAGGTCATTTTTACCCTTAAGTTAAAGTTCAGTCCTTTGGTAAACTCATTTTTCTCTTAATTACTGTAACTAATTTTAACTATTTCACTAATCATTTTGGTCAAAAATTAATTTGAACTTATTATAAACTATAAATTATTCTTATTCTAAATATGGAATCTATTTTCTCAAATTCCAATCATATAAGTGGCAAAAATTAATTTAAAAATAATCATGCGGACGAGACAAACAATGAGTTTTTAAAGTGAAAATGTTTAAAAGTTTGAATTTTTTTTATCCAATTTCAATGTGAAATTGATTCCAATGACCTAAATTGAATTTATTGATGTATAATTGAACTAATTATACTTTAAACCCAAATTAAAATATAATTTAACTATATAAATCATTTATAAAAAAGTCAAATTTCAATTAAAATTCAGTATTTTTCACTATTCATAAAAAAATGAAACTTCTCAGAAAAATACCAAAAATTCACCCTAAGATAATTTTGAAATTTTTATTTCAAAAATAAATTTTATTTTTTAAAATAAAATTTATAAAAGTTTAAAAATTTAGTTTTAAAACAAGTGCGTCATTAAAAGGCGGTAAAACTACCTTTTAGAAAAATACAACTTTTATACCTAAAATTGGATTTATTCTTATCTCTTGCCTATAAAACACATAAGATGAGTTTTAAATAGTTTATTGAATAGATACTATATAAATTTCATTAAAATAATTCATAAAAATTGGTTTGTTTAATTTATTTAGATAAAACGTATTTGTGCATAGAAACATAATTTTTTAGAAAAGGAATTTCTTCATTTTCAAACAGTTCTTAGTCCCATTTCTAATTAATTAGTAACCAAAGGATTCATTTTATATAAATTTATAAGCCATATATACATAATTTATTTAATATTATTCATAACTTCCATTCCAATGACTAGGTGATAACTATAATAATATTTTAATAATATTATTTATAGTATATTATAGTTTAGTAAAACTCAGTTGTGTGTAACACAATCTATTGAATGAACTTGGTGTTGTATGTAACACAAGCCGAACTTAGTGATTCCTGTAATGTAATCTAAGCTCTATATTGAATATATCACAATATTAACTTGTTGTTTCATATGAAGTAAGCATAACTTGTTGTATCTTGTAATGAAAGTCATCAAAAAAAATTAATTTATTCGAAAAAACTAATTCATAAAATTTTGGGGTGTTACATTGCACCCCCCTTAAAATTAATTTCACCCTTGAAATTTGTTTGATTCATCAAAGGTTTAATATTTGAAAGTTCCTCTCATAGAAACTCACATCCTAAAAAATAATAATAAAACTTCCTTTAAAAAAAGAATGTTGGAAACATGACAGTTACCCAAGGGAACTCATAACTAGGTTTCCACATAGGATAACATACGTGGGAATTAAAGATTTGGACATAGAATAAAATAATAAATAATCATAGAGTGATAAAGTTCACTGATCATGAGAAATTGGGTGATTGAGAGAAAGTTAACAACTACCAAGACATAACCTAAATAGGCGTGAAAAGGTCATTGATTTCATCAAAATGATGATAATAGGATAACATTTTATTTCAATATCATTTTCCTAAATTTGAATAATTTTTACAATAAGATATACTTAATTGATTTCATTCCATTCCATATGCACAATCTTACCCTTTTGTTGTGTCTTGATTAATTTCCACTCCATCCCTTACTCCGATAAATGAAGGTGGATTCGTTATCCCTGAAGCACTAACGAATCATAAGATCCATAGATATAATAATAATTCATTTTATATATATAAGAAAAATGGTTAGCACAGGTTATCAAATATGCATAAATCTTTATATGATGAGATAATACTTTAGTCTGTAAATGTCATCTAAAGCTTAACTTAAACCATACCATAAATGCTTAACCTTGCAACCCTTAAGAAATATGAAAATACAAAACTTTAGAAATAAGTTCATTAAATTTATCAAAATCAGCTTAACATTGATCCCTTATATAACATAAAGTATCTCTTGGTTGTTACATACCAAACATGTGAATACCTTTATCATGTATTCTCTTCAAACATGGTAATAACCTGAATTACCATAAATCCTTATTGAAAACATGCATGCTTTCTTATTCCAAAGATTATTGGATATATTCCCTAAATCCAAAAATGTCGTAAACTCCATCCATGATAGCATAAACTAACTTTTCAAAAAATACTTTATCAGTTTTGAGGTCATCAATACTATCCAATTTACTTTATCCAGATCAATCATCTCTTTATCCAAGCTAAATAAAAAAATTTCAACATCAGGAACACATTAAGGGTTACATTCCCTTAATTAAAATATCAACTTTCTATTAAATCACTTTTTTATGTCATCAACACCATTCAACATATCCTTTCAAATCCTTAGTGAAAAACTTATACTGAAAATACTTATATATTTCATGATTCATATTACATAATCTTTAAATTCAAAAACATAAATAATTCATTCATATCACTTCCTTCTCAAACAATTAACTAAGCGTCATCATCTTATTACTTAATTCCCCTTTCCTAAAATATGAAATACGAATCATGTCTTAACATTCATCAAACTCAATTTAACAATTCTTATAAACAATACTATTAGAACAGAACAAACCTTTCATATGTCGTTCATGGTTTCTTCATCAGCAGTAGAAAAACCATTACTCATACAACCTTGTTGAGTTCCTTCATGAGATTTCCACCCGAGACATTGATTTTCATAATGCCCATACTTTCCACACATAAAACATTTAACTATTTATAATACCTTAGGGAGACCAATATTCCCATCCATTTCATTAACTAAACTCTCCATTTTTCCTCAGCAATTACTTATTCTATGGACTTCATTACCACACATAATACATATTATCATTCCTTTGAGACATTCTCTTGAGTTATTCTTCCCGCATTCTTGACATATAGGAAACTGATTCTTCTTTCCTCTATGGTCTCCATTACTTGAACTCTTAGAGAACTCCATACTTATCTTCTTTGGTGAGTCCAAGAGTTAGTTAAGTTTCACATTGTTAATCATGTTTCGTGAAAACTATTTTGGCATAATCACAACATTCTTTAATCTGTCCATTATTCCATTTGGATTCTTATCAATAAATTGTCCATCACATTCAACGTTAACCCAGTTCCTTTTGGCCCCTATTATTGACTAAAACTATAAAGAATAGTGTGAGTAACACTTATCATAATGGAAAAACAAATAATCATGGAAATCACTTATAGGATTTCTAAATCATGACTCATAATTATTTAATATATGAAACATTAGGTTTATCCTAGGTTATTCAGTCATATTCTATTTAAATCCTTTATGATAGTTCATAAAGAGTTTGTGAATTTCTAAAAAATATACCCCAGGAATGTCAAACTAGGTGTGCAGCAAAGCCCATTGTTATACACTAGTTCCTGATTGATTCTATCTCAATACAGTGTTTTCAAATTTATTATCCCTATGCACATTTGTACGAAATCCACATCCGCTTTTAGTATCCAGACAGAGATGTAATTGCTTGGAAACCTCTCTCTCAATCCTTTACCAAAATTCCATGACATTTTTCTATTTTAATTCACCCTTATACTTATCCTTAGAGACATCCCTAGACATATCCTTCGAAATATCTCTAGGGATATCAGTAAAGTTTTCTCATACTAGTTTCAAAAGGTTGACTAAACCTTTACTTTAATACTAAATATAGTGACCCAAGCTTAACATACATGGATATTACATCGTTTTAAATGAATATTCATTACATTACACAAATACATGCTTGATGATCATAATAGTTAAGTGCCTTTGGAAACTTGGAACACAATCTTCTATTCTGGTGAAATATCTTCAATGTTTCCCACAAATATCTTCCCTTTTAGTACTCCTACTTAAAACCTTTCTTCATAACTTGGGGAAAGGAAACATAAGAAAGAGGTGAGCTCAGGTGCTCATTAAGGGAAAACAAGGGAGATACATAAGTATAACATGAACATAAGGGTATGAGAACATGATCATAATATTTGAAAACCATACCCTACATATTAAATATCACAATCATGAGTCATGTCATAAATATTGGCAGTTCATAAAACATGAATCATAAAGGAATCAAGAGCATAATCTATGAGAACATAGGATATGAATAATACATATAATTGTGTCATACACATAAGCATAGAAAATATTATGTCAAGGCTACCTACCAAGACCTTCATAACATGTTAGTCTTGGGCTAATCACCCATATAACTGCTTTGGTCTTGGGCTAACAACCCGTGTACCCTCTTGCTTTTGGGATTGGGTTATAACTTGTGTACCCTCTTGTTTTTAGGCTTGGGATACAACCCATGTACCCTCTTGTTTTCGGGTTTGGACTACAACCCATGTACCCTATTGTTTTTGGGATTGGTATAACAACCTGTGTACCCTCTTATTTTTGGGAATGGGCTACAACACATGTACCCTATTATTTTTAGGCTTGGGCTAACAACTCGTGAACCCTCTAATCTCATATACCATTTATCATTACACAATGCATTGGATATAGATATACGTCACACCCGTCTCATAATGAAAACCATATTTATGTGTGCCACAAGATCATAAAACATTCATCAGATCATAACACATGAAATAAAATGGGTATTATAAAAATTTCATAATATCATAACCTGTGGAAAAGATATAGGTTCCATAATCATTTCCTCATAAAATAACCCATGAAAAGAAGCACTACTGGAAATAAACTATTTCCCAACGGTTCAGAACCGTTGGGAAAGCCCCTCAAACCGTTGGGAAAGGTTTTCCCAACGGTTATGAGAACCGTTGGGAAGTAAGCCGTTGGGAAAGGTTTTCCCAACGGTTTACTTGCAACCGTTGCAATAGGCCCATAGAAGTTACCCTACCCCAACGGTTTGGGTGAACCGTTGGGATAGTTTTTCCCAACGGTTCTCCCAAACCGTTGGGAAAACCAAATGCCACACATTTTCCCAACGGTTCCAAACCGTTGGGATATACCATGTGGACCAGTTTCCCAACGGTTTTAAACCGTTGGGAATTGGTGAAGTCTTTCCCAACGGTTTAGAACCGTTGGGAAAAGACATGCTAAAAACTTATATGCCAACGGTTTGAAACCGTTGGCATACCCTATGCTGCAAATTGCAGCACCCTGCAATTTGCACAGCCCCTGTCCCCTGTCTATCACCACCAGTCATCAGGCCTCATTTTCACCTCATTTTCACCTCATTTTCACCTCATTTTCGATCCAACTATTGTACCAGTAATAAAATAAAACATACATATTCAATTACGAACAAATTCATACACATTTAACATATAATGGATCCTGAAACTATACAAATCCATAATTAAATTACAATTCATAAACATACATAATTCATATAGAATTCAATTTAAAATTTAGATGACAATTATACGTGGAATCTGAAATTCAATTCATAATATGATCGGTTTTTTCTATACCATATATTTTTACCTCAAATGATGTCCATTTTAAACAAAATACATACACCTGAAGTGATACCGGCCACACCGCACCTCAGATTGAGGCGGGGTTAACTCGTACACGTCACATTTGACTCATGGATCGTTGTGCTAAAGTATCGACAGAATCCTAATGCGTTTGGTCGGTTTTCCGTATGCCAGTTGATGTTTTTCACTTAAAATGGCGTCCTTTTGAAACAAAAGACGGACACTATGAGTGGTGCCGACCACACCGCGTCTCCAATTGAGGCGGGGTTGATTCGTACACGTCACATATGACTCATGGATCGTTCTCCTAAAGTTTAAATGGAAACCGAATGCGTTTGGTCGGTTTTCCGTATGTACCTAAAATGTTGTCCATTTTAAACAAAAGAGTGACACTTAGACTCATCCCGACCACACCGCGACTCAGATTCATCCCGGGTTGGCTCGTACATGTCACATATGACCCATGGATCATTGTGATAAATTATAAAAAGATTCCGAATGCGTTTGGTCGGTTTTGCGTATGCCAGTTGTTCTTTTCATTTATAATCATGTCCATTTTAAACAAAAGAGACATAGTTAGAGCGGTGTCGGCCACACCACATCTCATATTAAGACGGGGTTGACTTGTACACGTCACATATGACCCATGGATCGTTGTGCTAAAGTATCGATAGAATCCGAATGCGTTTGGTCGGTCTTCCGTATGTCAGTTGATGTTTTTCACTTAAAATGACGTCCTTTTGAAACAAAAGACGGACACTTTGAGTGGTGTCAGCCGCACCGCATGTCGGATTGAGGCGGGATGATTCGTACACGTCACATAGGACCCATGGATCGTTCTCCTAAAGTTACAATGGAAACCGAATGCGTTTGGTCGGTTTTCCGTATGTACTTAAAATGGTGTACATTTTAAACAAAAGAGAGCCATTTAGACTGATCCCGGTCACACCGCGACTCGGATTGACCCGGGTTGGCTCGTACACGTCACATATGACCCATGGATCGTTGTGATAAATTATCAAAAGATTCTGAATGCGTTTGGTCGGTTTTGCGTATGCCAGTTGTTCTTTTCACTTATAATCCTGTCCATTTTAAACAAAACAGACACAGTTAGAGCGGTGTCGGCCACACCGCGGCTCGGATTGAGGCGGGGATGATTCGTACACGTCACATATGACTCATGGATCGTTCTCCTAAAGTTTCAATGGAAACCGAATGCGTTTGGTCGGTTTTCCGTATGTACTTAAAATGGTGTCCATTTTAAACAAAAGAGAGCCACTTAGACTGATCTCGGCCACACCGCGACTCGGATTGAACCCGGGTTGCCTCGTACAGGTCACATATGACCCATGGATTGTTGTGATAAATGATCAAAAGAGGCGGAATGCGTTTGGTCGGTTTTGCGTATGCCAGTTGTTCTTTTTCACTTATAATCATGCCCATTTTAAACAGAAGAGACATAGTTAGAGCGGTGTCGGCCACACCGCGTCTCGGATTGAGACGGGGATGATTGGTACACGTCACATATGACCCATGGATCGTTCTCCTAAAGTTTCAATGGAAACCGAATGCGTTTGGTCGGTTTTGCGTATGCCAGTTCTTTTCACTTATAATCCTACCCATTTTAAACAAAATAGACACAGTTAGAGCAGTGTTGACCACACCGCGCCTCGGATTGTGGCGGGGATGATTCGTACACCTCACATATGACCCATGAATCGTTCTCCTAAAATTTCAATGGAAACCGAATGCGTTTGGTCGGTTTTCCGTATGTACTTAAAATGATGTCCATTTTAAACAAAAGAGAGCCACTTAGACTGATCCCGGCCACACCGCGACTCGGATTGAGCCCGAGTGGGCTCGTACATGTCACATATGACTGATGGATGTTGGGTCGGAGGTGATGGCAAGAGGGGGGGTGAATTGCCTTTTTAAAATTAATTAACAATTTAAAACAAATTTAAATGCAGCGGAAAGTAAAATGGCAAGACACAATTGATAACGGAGTTCGGCTTTAAACACAAGCCTACGTCTCCGCTCCCAACTCAACCGTTGGGAGATTTATACGACCGCTTGCTTTTTAATGGTTATAGCAAGAAACCCACTAGCCGTTTTAAGGTAGGCTAGATCACCTTCTTACAGCTTGCTTTTTTATTATGGTTGTAGCAAGAAACCCAAATTGAAAGAAGAAAAAGGGTGGTTTGTTTTAATACAAACCCAATTAAGAACTAAACAATTGAAGTAAATAATTTAGAACAAACTAGAGGAAGCCTTGAGCGCCAAGAGGTGAGTGTAGTTGATGTAGAGGCAGCCCAAGCTTCAAGGATGGCAATTGGATCTCAAGTAGCCTTTGAGAATTGTCGTAGGAGCCTCAAATGATTAAAATAGCTTTGGTATGCTTCGGTATATGATCGGTAGTGTTCCCGGCATCCATGGATGTCTATTTATAGGAGAAATGCTCCCAAATACTTCAAAATAGCCGTTGGAGGGTTTTCGGAGCCGTTGGGGATCAAGTGGGCAAGCCTGGTCAGTTTGACTGAGCACACCGGCTGGCCGGTGCTGATCCACCGGCTGGCCGGTGCACCAGACAGAAGCAAGGGATTTCTCTGGCTCCACCGGCTGACCGGTGCTGAGCCACCGGCTGGCCGGTGGTCTGGACAGAAGCATGCTATTCTGTCTGGGTTCCACCGGCTGGCCGGTGGTCAGGCATCGGCTGGCCGGTGGTCTGGACAGAAGGTATTCCATTCTGTCTGGGCCCACCGGTTGGCCGGTGGCCATACACCGGCTGACCGGTGGCACCTGGCAGAGGGCAAGGCCTTCTTCCTTGTCCACCGGCTGGCCGATGGGCTGGATCCGGCTGGCCGGTGACCTTACCGGCTGGCCGGTGGTCTCACACCGGCTGGCCGGTGGACTTAAAATGACGTCTTTTTGAAACAAAATACCGACACTTTTTGAGTGGTGTCGGCCACACCGCGTCTCCGATTGTGGCGGGGTTGATTCGTACACGTCACATATGACCCATGGATCGTTCTCCTAAAGTTTCAACGGAAACCGAATCCGTTTGGTCGTTTTTCCGTATGTACTTAAAATGGTGTTCATTTTAAACAAAAGAGAGCCACTTAAACTTATCCCGGCAACACCGCGACTCGGATTCATCCCGGGTTGGCTCGTACACGTCACATATGACCCATGGATTGTTGGGATAAATTATCAACAGATTCGGAATGCGTTTGGTCGGTTTTCCGTAAGCCAGTTGATTCTTTTCACTTAAAATGACGTCCTTTTGAAACAAAAGACGGACACTTTGAGTGGTGTCGGCCACACCGCCATCTCCCGCTCTTCATTGCTTAATGTCTTCAATGTATATGATCCAGGAATTCCTCCTGTTTGAGGAAGTGATGGAAAACTGGGTTCAATTTGCTCATATTGTTCTTCTTCATTTCTCATTGGTCTGCTCATTCTTGTAGTAAGATCAGACAAATACATTGAACAGAAATCCATACATTGTTGAGCTAAGTAACCGTTCACGATAGAACCTTCGGGATGATTCTTGTTTCGAACATAAGACTTTAATGTGAACATATTTCTTTCAGTTGGATACATCCAACGAAAAGAAACAGGTCCTCCGAGAAGTATTTCAGTTGGAATATGGACAGTCAGATGCAGCATGCATGTGAAAAATGATGGGGGAAATATTTTCTCCAACTCACACAAAATTAATGGGGCATCTGTCAACATTTTTTGCAAGAAAGATTTCGACAACTTCTTAGCACAAAGATCTCTAAACAAATGGCACAACCGAATAACACCCACCCTTACATTATTGGACAAAAGATGACGGATTGCTATTGGAAGCAACTCATGCAGTAGAACGTGATAATCATGAGTCTTCAAAGATTTTAGCTTCAACTCTCTTCTGTTGACCCGTTTAGATATGTTGCTTGAATAGCCATCAGGAACTCTAATAGTCTCTAATACTTCCAAAAATTGTTTTTTTTCAGTAGGTGTCATCACATAAGAAGCACATGGAAGTTGCCATTTATTTTCACTGATACGCACAGGATGCAATTCTGGTCTGATGCCCCAATCCACCAAGTCACGTCGAGATCGTAAATCATCTTTTGTCTTCCCCTTGACATTTAGAAGAACTGAAAGCAACATTTCACATATATTCTTTTCAATATGCATTACGTCTAAGCAATGATGTAGCAAATTGGTTGACCAATAAGGCAAATCAAAAAAGATACTCCTCTTCCTCCAATTGTAACAGGTTTCTGTGGAAACATTCTTTCTCTTTCCAGATTTCATTTGACCCTTCCCGAACGAAAAACTGAAATCTTTCAATTCATTAAGCACATCAGTTCCAGACATACGCTGAGGTGTATCATCGGTCTCTATAGTATTATCAAATCTTCGACGATTCATTCTATATGGATGATCCTTTGGCAAAAATCGTCGATGTCCCATAAAACTGAAACTACAACGATGTTTCAGTCTTCTGGATCGTGTATTCTTCATACAAACTGGACATGACAGTTTCCCCTTCGTGCTCCATCCAGACATCATTGCATAAGCCGGAAAATCATTGATTGTCCACATAAGCGCAGCGCGCATCTGAAATATGTCTTTCGAACATGCATCGTATGTGCGCACACCCACATCCCAAAGAAGCTTCAACTCTTTTATTAAAGGTTGCATGTATACATCAATATCAATGCCAGGATCAGAAGGACCAGATATGAGTATACTCATGAAAGTGAAAGGTTTTTTCATACACAACCATGGGGGAAGATTATAAATGTGTATAAAAACTGGCCATGTGCTGTGCGAAGTAAGCATCTGCCCAAACGGATTAAAACCGTCGCATGAAAGACCCAGCCTCACATTACGCACGTCAGCTGCAAAATCAGGATGTCGAGCATCAAATCTCTTCCATGCAAATCCATCTGCAGGATGAACCAACTCATCATCAGTCTTCTTTCTCTCGGTATCATGCCATCTCATTTTTATTGATATGTCATCAGACATAAAAAGATTCTGGAGTCTGGGAATCAATGGAAAGTGCCACATTACTTTCTGTGGAACGCGGGATGGTGTTCCATCAGATTTTGACTTCCAGCGGGATGTGCCACATTTTATACAATCATTTCGTTCAGCGGTTTCCTCCCAGAATAAACTGCAATCTTTCGGGCAAGCATGAATTTTGTTTCTTGAAAATCCAAGTTCCTCAACTAACTTCCATGCCATATAGTGGTTTGAGGGAATATCTGCATCATCTGGAAGTAAATCCTTCAAGAGGGTAAGAATGTAATCGATTGCTGTATTAGAAATCCCATACATAGTTTTCCCATGAAATAATCGGATTAAAAATTCCAGCTTTTTCATTTTATCGCATTGCCGATATACTGGAGTCGTGGCAGCATCATTCAATTTTTTCACCCTATCAATATCATCATTTTCACTAGATGCATCAGCTGTCCTCATATCGAAGTCTTCTTGAGTCGAAATCCTTTCTTTTTCATGATGACGAATAAACGGAAACCGATCATCTAACAAATTCTCCATTCCAGTCTTTTCATTTCGATCATCACCAATTTGAGATTTCGTTTTCTCCCCATTGTGATACCACAGAAAGTAGTTTGCTTGAAACCCATTTTTGGTTATGTGGTAGCTGACTTCTTCACGGCTCAACCAAGGTCTACCAACACAATTGGAACATGGGCAGTGTATGCGACCACTATCTGAAGCATTGTCAAATGCAAAATCTATAAAGCTCTCCAAATTGTTTTGAAAATCATCTGAGATCCGATCGGTTTCATACATCCAACTTCTGTCCATTCTGTAAAAAGAATTTATATAAGTCATTTTGTCATAAACAATTAAATAGGCATTAACTATAATAGAATATACATTTAAGTAAACGATAAAGGAAGAAAATAATCAAGGTATCAACTACACATGTCAAAAAAACATACAAATGTGTTATTGAAAAAATGTAAAACCAACAAGAACTTAATGTGTTATATCACATAACAGCATGACTCATCCCATAACCATATTAGTAGGGTATCATGAACATGAATAACATCAACCTTGTGCCATCCTCCTACCCTACATGACCCCAACCACATGCCACATCTTATTATAGACTTATCACATCACACCTCATCGAAAAACACTAGGGAAATCATAGTACATCTCACCTGAAGACACATGGACAATCACATCGCATCTTGCCTAAAAACACATGGTCAATCACTTTTGAAGGAAGAGTAGGGAATGTTGTACCCCACTCTCTTGGATTTTAATGATCACAATCACTCTCATAGTGATCTAATGTTGTTTCAAGTGTTCTTGTTAATAGGCATGATTTCAGGAGCAAGAAGTGGCAAAAAAAAGGAAAAGTGGACTTTTTTCAAGTCCACCGGCCAGCCGGTGTAGGACCACCGGCCAGCCGGTAAGGGCACCGGCCAGCCGGATCCAGCCCATCGGCCAGCCGGTGGACAAGGCAGAAGGGCTTGCCCTCTGCCAGGTGCCACCGGTCAGCCGGTGTCTGGCCACCGGCCAACCGGTGGGCCCAGACAGAATGGGATGTCTTCTGTCCAGACCACCGGCCAGCCGGTGGAACTCTTTGGAATAGTGAGACCTACTGTCTCACCACCGGCCAGCCGGTGGACTTCCCACCGGCCAGCCGGTGGCTCCTGGGCAGAAGCTCTCTCCACCTTCCAAGGCACCGGCCAGCCGGTGGGCAAGCACCGGTCAGCCGGTAAGCAAAGTCAAACTAGCCGTTAGAGCTTGACCAGACTTGCCCACTTGATCCCCAACGGCTCCGAAAGCCCTCCAACGGCCATATTGAAGTATTTGGGAGTATTTCTCCTATAAATAGACGTCCATGGATGCCGGGAAGACTACCGATCATATACCGAAGCATACCAAAGCTATTTTGATCATTTGAGGCTCCTACGACAATTCTCAAAGGCTACTTGAGATCCAATTGCCATCCTTGAAGCTTGGGCTGCCTCTACATCAACTACACTCACCACTTGGCGCTCAAGGCTTCCTCTAGTTTGTTCTAAATTATTTACTTCAATTGTTTAGTTCTTAATTGGGTTTGTATTAAAACAAACCACCCTTTTTCTTCCTTCTTTCAATTTGGGTTTCTTGCTACAACCATAATAAAAAAGCAAGCTGTAAGAAGGTGATCTAGCCTACCTTAAAACGGCTAGTGGGTTTCTTGCTATAACCATTAAAAAGCAAGCGGTCGTATAAATCTCCCAACGGTTGAGTTGGGAGCGGAGACGTAGGCTTGTGTTTAAAGCCGAACTCCGTTATCAATTGTGTCTTTCCATTTTACTTTCCGCTGCATTTAAATTTGTTTTAAATTGTTAATTAATTTTAAAAAGGCAATTCACCCCCCCTCTTGCCATCACCTCCGACCCAACAGGGAAGACATGGTAGCTATCCAAACATATAACCACCATCCTAGATATTAGAAAAAATACCCATAACTCAAAACCTCTGATCGTTGGTAAGTTTATCCAACTCTGGTTGGGAATGTGTAGAAATAACATAAAAATACATGATATATAGATAGCACAAAATACTCAACCTATGGGTTCACATTAACTACATAAATGATATTAACACATAAATCATTTTGAATCAAATTTCTCCGGACATCCCCCCACTCACCCCAGACTCGGACAACTCCCCAATTACCTCGGACATCCCCCACCCCTCGGACAGTCCCCCACTCACCCCGGAAATCCCCCCACCCCTCGGACAGCCCCCCACTCACCCAGGACAACCCCCACCCCTCGGACAGCCCCCCACTCACCCCGGACAGCCCCCCACTCACCCCGGACAGCCCCCCCCACCCACCCCGGACAGCCCCCCCACCCCTCGGACAACCCCCCACTCACCCCGGATAGCCCCCCACACACCCCGGACATCCCCAACCCATCGGACAGCCCCCCACTCACCCCGGACTCACCCCGGACAGCCCCCACTCACCCCGGACAGCCCCCACCCCTCGGACCCCCCCCCCCCCACTCACCCCGGACATCCCCCCACCCCTCGGACAACCACCTGGACAGCCCCTAGCAATACCAAGATTTCTAAGAACCGAAAATTTATAAATGATATTAACACATAAATCATTTTGAATCAAAACAAGTCATACACCCAAGATTCAATGTCCCAACACACACCCAAATAAAACACACACCCAAAACAAGTCATACACACCCAAAACAGTAGATGAAAAACATCAAAATGATAGATTAGAAGTGTAGAACTAATAAATTTAATGAAAACAGAAAACACAAAACAGAAAACAAATAAGATAAAGATATAGCCGTGTGGGCAAATCAAAATAGAAAATAAAAAATAGATTAACAGCATTAAAAATAACATATGACTTACAGATTTGGAGTTCTCACCTAAAAAATTGACTAATTGAAGATGGGGAAAGAGTTCTCCAACCTGGGTGAGAGCACCTGGGTGGGATGAGAGCTTCGGCAGAGGGGATTTAGGGCTGCAGTCGCACGGGAAGGGAAAGAAACCGGGCTTCTGTTTATGAGGGAAACATTCCCAACGGTTTTAAAAAACCGTTGGGATATGAATTCTATACCAACGGTTTAAAAAAACCGTTGGTATACATCCTTCCCAGGAGACTTTTACCAACGGTTTAACAAAACCGTTGGTAAAAGATAGCCTTTCCCAACGGTTTTCATAAACCGTTGGGGAAAGGCTTGGATCTCCTTCAAATACCAACGGTTGACAAGAACCGTTGGCAAAACCTCTCAAATACCAACGGTTATACTAAACCGTTGGTATGTAAGTGTTGGGAAAACTCCAGTTTCCAGTAGTGAAGTGTGTTTCATCATGGTATAACCTGTGGAAAACAAACAGATTTTGTAAAAAAGTTTTCATATTAAATATAAAACATTCAATGAAATAATAGTAATGTTGTCCTTGGATCATATTTCTATTAAGGCACGAGTAACATTAACAGATGTCATATTAGATGAGAAATAATTTTGAAAGATCATTTAAAACATTGATTGAGGAAAATGTATTTTCTACTTTAAAAAATGCTTTTTAAAACATTTTTAAAACATTTTTCTTTGAAAACCACTTTAAAAAAAATAATTTATAGAATATTAGGGAAAAAATTCCTTAATTATATTCTTGTAAACTTGCAAAGAAAGATTCATTTTACGCCATAAAAAGTTTAGAAAAGTGACTTGATAGGAAAACGACAAGAAAATTCCTTTTAAATTTTTTTTTGTAAAAAAGTAAAATATGGGTAAAAATATCCTTAAAAAATCATAGGATAATAGTATAAAAATTTTGAATACATTTTTAGAAAACATGGTTTTGAAAGAAAACAGATTTCCAATCAAAAAGAGAAATAAAACCAGATTTTCTTAAAAATGTTTTCTTAAATAACTTAAGTACCAAAAAGTGAAAAAACGGTACCATTACTTAAAGATATCATGAATAACCATAGGAGAAGAAAATTCATAAGAATTATTGAGATATGGACCATAATATTTCATCAATGGAAACATAATCATAAACAATCTCGATAAATTATGAGATTATATCAATAACCTATTACCACTTTGGCAACTTTGAATCAAAATCCCCATGAAAGAATAACATTACGTGAAACTTACAATATCATTAAAAAAATGAGATTCAAGATATAACCTGTCAAAGGGGTAGTGTATAAACCTCATAAAATAATATAGGTGCATAATATAACATGTGTGTCAAAGAAGGCAAATTGAGACAAAATTCTCTTACTGATTTAGCAACTTTTGAACCGTAAACCCCATGAAAGAGAGATATTAAAATGGATATGTAAATAACAATAAATTTTATTAAAATAATCATAAAATACATTCATGGTAATTTTATACACCTCATAGAATAAAGAGGTGGTGAATATAGCATGTGTCTCACAAAATTTAAAAAGTGAGATGAGAAATCCCTTACTACTTGAGTGACTTTTGAATAGTGAACCCCATAAAAGAATAACATCAATTGAAACTTTGAATATCATGTAATAAATGTAATTAATGATATAATATTTCATAGATCAGTATATACAACACACAAAATAAATGAGTGGTGAATATTATATAAGTCTCTCAAAAATAAAAGTGAAACTAGAAATCCCCTTACCTTAAATCTTGACTCTCGTCATAGTTGTTCAGACCTCCTGTATAATAAATATAAGTTTATTATAAATCTATCACAGAACCATATTCAAATATATAATACCATATATGATTTACTTATGAATTTATATTACCCATTTATTAACAATTCCATGTTAAAGTTATGTTTTGGTAGTCCGTCGTACACATGAATGACATTATCCTATTCTCACAAAATGGAAAACATGAAGTTATGTGTTATATAACAATTAAAAAATAATAATAACATCATAAAAATTATAAATATCATATATAAACTATAAATCCATCATTATTACCAACCTTTAAAGGTGGTAATGGAAGAATGAACGACATCGGTTCGCGAGGGGGTAGTTCGTCGTACACACAAATGATGATTGTGTATCACATTCAATGGAAGTGTGTGAAGGTGTAGGTTGTACCCTAAACATAACAAAATATAAGTATATTTAAGATACTTAGGTTATTATATAATAATTATATAAGAATAATTAAATGAGGTTGATAAGGAAACAAAACAAAAATGCATGTTGATGAACGTTGATGAACGTTACCACTTCTTTGAGTAAATCCTTTTGGTTTGCACCAAAGGACTTCCTTGGTTGGATTTCTTCCCAAAGTGAGGCTTCTAAGTTGAGAGTATGGAAGTAGGAAAGATATTTGGACATATCTTGGTTGAACCAAAGGGCACGAGAAGTTTGAAGAAGTGAGAGGGGGTGAGTCCCCTTTTATAGTGGAGAATGAGTGACATTATCATAAATACCAAAAGGTAAACACTATTGGGAGGCATATCTTACATCATGCGCCTCCAATAATGAAAAATTTTCGATCAAAGAGGAGATATAGTTGAAATATGTCCATAGAATGAGTTTTGGACATGTTTCTAGGTCATTTGGCCTCTTAAGTTAAAGTTTAGTCCCTTGGTACACTTGTTTTTCTCTCAATCACTGTAATTAATTTCAACTGTTTTCACTAATCATTTTGGTCAAAATTAATTTGACCTTATTGGACAATATAAATTATACTGATTCGAAATATGGAATCCATTTTTCCAAATTTCAATCATATAAGTGGTAGAAATTAATTTAAAAATAATCCCACAAACGGGACAAAACAACAAGTTTTTAAAGTGAAAATGTTCAAAAGTTTGAAATATTTTTATATCCAATTTCAATGTGAAATTGATTCCAATGACCTAAATTGGATTTATTGATTTATAATTTAACTAATTATACTTTAAAATCAAATTATAATATATTTTTACTACATAAATAAATTAGATGAAAAGTCAGTTTTCAGTTAAAATCCAGTATTTTTCACTATTCAACAAAAATGAAGTTTCTCAGAAAAATACCAAAATTTCACCCTAATCTTATTTTTACATCCTACTTTAAAAAATGAATTTTATTTTATCAAATAAAATTTATAAGTGGAAAAATTTAGTTTTAAAGTAAGTGCGCCATAAAAAAACGGTAAAACTGCCTTTTAGAAAAATACATCTTTTATACCTAAAATTGGATTTATTCTTATCTATTGTCTAGAAAACACATAAGATGAATGTTAAATAGTTGATTTAATATGTACTATATACTTTTCATTGAAATAATTAATCAAAAGTGATTTAGTTAATTTATTGAGATAAAATGTGTTTATACATAGAAAAATAGTTTTTCAGAAAAGGAATTTCTTTATTTTCAAATAGTTTTTACTCGCATTTATAATTAATTGATAATAAAATGATTCATTTTATATACATATTTAAACCATATTTTCATAATTTAGTTAATATTATTCGTAACTTTCATTCCAACAGCTAGGTGATAACTATAATAATATTTTAATGATAATATTAATAGTATGTTTTAGTTTGGTAAAACTCAATCGTACGTGTAACGCAAGGTGTCGAAGGAACTTGGTTTTGTGTGTAACACAAACCAAACTTAGTGTTGCATGTAATGAAAATTAAGATCTATGTTGCATATAGAGCATGATTAACTTGGTGTTTCATATGAAGAAAACATAACTTGGTGTAGCGTGCAATGCAAGCCATTAAAGAATTTTAATTTATTCAAAAAATAATAATTCATAAAAACTCGAGGTGTTACAGAAAGAGGGTGGTTATAGAGCATGAGTATATTGTTAATGGAGTATAAAAAATACAAGACGACATGAATATATTAATTGTGTCTTGTATATTCGGAATAATGGAGAGAATAGAAGATGCATAAAGAAAATAGAGGATGCATTTGGATGGTTCATTTCAAGTTGTTTTTGTTTTCATGGCATTATCTCCACATTCATGTTCAATGGATTCCTTAATTAATCAATGCATTATTTTCTCAATTAATTTACATTAATTGGCTATGGTTAATCTACCTCCTAATATTTTATTAATATGGGAGTTGTACAATGACAAAGATATGTGACTACAAAAATACCTAGAAGTCTAATAAATACATGAGATGTGCTCCTCTAGCTTGAAAACCTCAGGTGAATAGAAATAAGGTGTTAGAAAGTTCTTTGTATGCATGAATTTTTTATCATGTTGGGGGGAAAACTCTTGGTGAGATTTTACTCACATTTATGACCATAGAGAATATTGTTCTCTTGTATATGTGAACGTGGTTTATTTAACTGAATCATGTAAATTTATTCTCTTGAGTGTGTTTCATACCTTTATTGTAATTATCTGTTTACATCAATGTATAAAGTCCAACATATTTCGCCATTATAGTTCACTAATTGTCCATAACTTTATTATTATTAATGTTCGTTGTCAACTCATGACACTAGGTTGCCTAGTAGGGCCTGATGTAGACTTCAACCAAGCTAGTGGTTTTACATAGTTTTTTATTCAACATAATTACCTATTAATATGACAAATAAGGCAACGGTGTAGTTTGTTCATTTACAAGAGTTTTATTTTAGTTTACTATTAAAGACATTTTTATCGTGTTGTGATTAGGATGTGTGGTTTCTTTTACATAAACATCGCATACAGATTTCTTTGTGACTGGTAAAAAATATGATCCATGGGTTCTATTGAAGAAAGTGGGAGGACACTTATTTCATTTGTAGTCACTTAAATATACAAGTTTTCATTTGTAGTCACTTAAATATACAAGTTTTCATTCTTTTTTATTCTTGGATTTTTATTGTAGTCAATATATAAAAATGAATAGTTTATTTTGGAACTCCTGTAAATAATTTTGAATTTATTTTCTTATACCCCTATAAACATTTAGCAATAAAACATCAAAATATTCTTAAAAAGAACTTGAGTAGTGGTATGAAATCCTTGTATACCATTAATTAACATTAGAGGGATGGTTCAAATGCCTGACACTTCGGTGGTTAGCCTGAAATCCCAACATTGTATAGTAAGGATTAGGTCCATTTGAAGCGTTCCAATGTTTGGGGGTTGATTCGAAGGCCCCAACAATGTCTATTTAAGAACGAGTCCACTTGAGATTCCACTCCACAACAGGAACCAACCAATACAAAAGGGAAAAAGGATAGAAGCCAGTTCATTACAAATGTAGATCATTTGAGAGGCTTCTTTCAAGGGTTATCTCCCCATCATTGGGGTGCGGCATGAGCCGCAACCTCTTGGTAGCGTGCTGCTCATCATGGGCAACAGTCACACCCTCCCTTTCCTCAGAACCGGACATGAGATGCTCAGTTGATCCAGCATTGTTGCTCGATGATGGGGATCTAGAAAGCTCCACCTTGCCGTTTCGACATCGATCCAAGTCCGAACCTAGACTGTCCTTGCCTGAAATGGTTTTTCCAGATCCAATTTCTAAAGAACCCTTGAATGTCTCCATAGACAATCTCGGATCCCAACAATTCTCGGCTCCAGGATCCTTTCCTGTTTCACCTGCTTCCCCTGGTGTTGAATATACCAACTATTGATCACCTTCCACCTCTTTCTGTTTAACAAGACAAAAACCAGCCCATATTGAGTCATCCAAGGAATGATAGGTGACATGGTGCCGCTACAAAAAGACTTCATTCATTCAAAAGATTTGAGTTGTCCAAGGAATGATCTAGTGGTGGCTCTCGACTCAAAAAGATCCTTTAAAACAATGCCTGAGTCATTGACACAATGAGCGCTTCTCAAAGGAGGTGTCGTCAAAAGGGTAATTTCAATATAAACTTATTCACATGCTTAGAGTTAAAATAATCAGTAGTAATGTAATGTCCCAAAATTTTCGTATAATTTTTTTTTAATTATATGGAATTATTTCGAGACCGTGAAATCTGACGGCGTGTGATTATGAGGCCCGAAGTGCCTGGAATGATCCGTCTAAGTTTTGTTAAACTTTAAATAGTGCACGTAAGCAGTTTTCCTAAAAAAGCGTAATAACTCTTAAACGGTTTCCCGGATCAGAAATCTGAGGACACTGTTGCGCTCAGGATAGCAGTTTTATCCTAGGTGTGACTTAAGTTTAGTTGGCGCGGGCCTCCTGTGGGAAAACCCAAAAATGGCATAACCGTAAATAAAATAATTAAATAAAGTTATTTTATTTTTAAAATGCTTATAACGCAGTGAACGGTTACTCGGATTAAAAATCTAAGACCACTGCTGAGCTCATGAGGATATACTCTCTTTAGGTAGATACTAACATTGGCCGACGCGGGCCACCAGTGAAAGTTATTTTTTGGTCGTAAATAAAATAATTAAGTGACAATTATTTTATTGTAAAATCCATAACTTCTAAACGGTAACTCGGATTGAAAATCCGAGAGTACCGTTGAGCTCGTGAGGGCGTGTTCTCCTTAGGCAGAGCCTAACCTCGACCGGTGTGGGTCGAGGGTGAACGCTATTAATTTATTGAACTTTTTTAAGGTACGTTCATTAAACGCGCGAGCGACATTTTCTAACTTTTGAACTGGTGCTCGGATTAAAAATCTGAAGGCATCGTTGAACTCACAACGTCGGGTTTTACTTAAGGGAGGTTTAACCTCAACTGCAGTGGGTTGAGAGAAGAATTTGGTTTTTGCGTTTTTCATGGAGGATTAAATAAAATAAATATATTTTATTTTAAGTATCCTCCCACCTCTCCTATTATTTTTTGGTGGAGGGGACCACAAGAGGGTGGTTGGGAATTTAAATGTTGGGCATTAAATGCCCGGTTACACAAAATGTGTAACCACCAATATCTTTAATTAATAGGATTCGTCGGTTCTAAATAAATGAATCACCACTTAAAATAAGAGTTATATTAACTCTTCCTTGGGTTGGGTGTTTGTTTCCGTTGGCGAAAGGAGGAGCAGGATCTTGAGGCTCTTGACGAAGAATGGATCTCACAATCGAGAACTGAAGATTGTCGTTCGAGTGATGTTGTTGGAAGCTTGTTGCGGGAACGATGAACACCGACCCACCTTCAATCGCGAACATTCTCCAACAGATTTACGAGGTAGGGGATTTAATTTGAAGTATGATAAATATCTATTTTTTAATTCCTCTTGTTCCTGATTCTCAAAGACGATGGCCAAACAATCATGGTCATCGATCCGCACATAGACCATGATCCTTTCTATTTCGTTTTTCACACGTTCTTCATCGCCAAATAATTAAGCGCGCTAAAAACTTAATGTTTCGTTGAGCGCAATATATGGACGCGGAGATCTCGACCCAAGGATCACGAATCTGCGGTCATCACATTTTTCGGGCTTAAAACAAAGATGCGACGACCCACAGAAGGGGCGACGTGGTGGTGTGATTTCTAGCATGTGTTCAGGGCACGACTCTAGGGGAGGTAGACGATGCGACGTGCAACGGAAGAGGACAGCCGGGAGGCAGCGTCTAGGCGGTGCGGCAGTCTAGAGGCGTTGTGGCATGGGTAGCCGGAGGTGGTGGTGACGATCTGGTCGTGAAGAAGAAGGAAAATCGTGAATGAAGAAGGGGGATTGGAGAGATAAAAACTAAAATACAATAATGTTAAAATAATAAAAAGAAAATAATAAATTGATGGTGTTTGTTTCCGGCGCGCAACAAGGGGCTCCAAGCGGGGATTGATTTTGGAGTTAAGGAGACATAATTAAATAAGTAATTAAAAATAATAATAAAATATTGTTATTATTATTTTTGATGATAAGCACCTTTTTGTCCACAACTTCTCTGTGCGACCTCAATTTGACGAACCGTCTACGACAATGTGATCCTAACTCTGAGACGGACATTCCGAGTCCAATATTGGATGTCTTATTCGGGTTTTCATATTAGGTACCTGAAACGCTCGTGAAATAATAGATTTAATATTATTATTAAATCTTCAAACTGTCATAACTCCTGTGTGCGACATCCGATTGACTTTTCGTCAATGGTGACGTGATCCTGTCATTAAGATGGTCGATCCAAGTCTAATGTTAAATATTAAATTCTAGTCTGTGACTCGGGTTCACGAAACGCCCAATAATAATGTTATTATTATTGTTGCGAAATATTGCTTATGTCGTAACTCATTCATACGACATTAGATTGGTGAACCGTAAGTGGTGTTGTGATCTTGAAATTAAGACGGACATTTCAAGACCAATTTTGGGTATTTATGTTGAGGTCGAGGCATGGGCCCCATGAGGCCCGGTTCGCGCGTGTTGTAGTGAAATGCAACTTTTTCACCACGTACCCATTTTGGACAAATGGGCAGTACATCTCGTGTGTTTTTGTGTGTGGATTGTAATGGTGTGACCCGCTTGGTTATCCGGTGTCGTTTGAAGTATGGCCAGGTTGGATAGAACATGAATCCAACCGGGCCCTCAGCACTAAAATGCCAATAACTTACAGACCGATCGTCCGATTGACGCACCTTCTATCATGTTGGAACCCTTAGGATGAGACGGTTCTTTTGAGATAATCCATGAGAGTTTTGAAGAAAGTTGGATTGTGTATGGGTTGGATTGACTCCGAATCCAACCGGGCACTCGACACTAAAATGCCTATAACTTACAGACCAGGCGTCCAGTTGATGTGTCATTTGTTGCATTGGAACCCTTAAGACATAGAGGTCCTTTGGGTTACTCCTTTGTGGAGCTTAGTGGTGGTCGAGGTATGAACTGTATCTCATGGGGAAGATTCTACAGAGCTCGAGTGCACCAAGTGCGAGGAATCCTGTGGCTGGCTGTAACGTGACGAAATAACATTGATCCTGTGTGGGTCAACACTCAGCGATCCTATATGGGTCACTGCATACCAATCATGTTTGGGTCAAATCCTGTGTGGGTCGGTGCTCATCGATCTTGTATGGGTCAGCGCATACCAATCATGTGTGGGTCAGAGGGGGTTAGTTACCTATCGATCTTGTGTGGGTCAGATCCTATATGGGTTAACAGGGGTTAGTTACCTATCGATCTTGTGTGGGTCAGATCCTATGTGGGTCAGCGGGGGTTAGTTACCTATCGATCATGTGTGGGTCAGAAGTAGTGCTAATTAACAGAATAAGATTATATAGCCTTACTACTAATCATCTTTACTATTGTACTTAAGTTATACCTGATTGTGAGCTGAGTCACTTCTATCATCATGGTGTTACCTATGTGGTACTTCTATCTTCGTGGTGTTACCTGTGTGGTACTTCTACCTTTGTGGTGTTGTCTTCGTGGTGTTACATGTGTGGTACTTCTATCTCAGTGGTGTTACCTGTGTGGTACTTCTATCTCAGTGGTTTTACCTGTGTGGTATCTCTACCTTTGTGGTGTTACCTTTGTGGTATTCTTCTCTCATGAATGAGATGTGTATATATTGATAACTTGGTATATGTATGGGTATATACCTAAGTAGAGTTGAAGTCTTTCTTTGTGGTATTTCCTTTGTGGAAATCTAGGAGACCTACGGGGTCTCGGGGTCCCTACTAAGTATCGTTATACTCACCTCTGCAGGGGCTATGCCCGCACCTTGTTGTGTCTTGTGCAGACGACGAATAGCATTGATCGAGGCTGAGGGAGCCAGGACTGAACGGTACTCAGAGTTGGACTATTGACGTGACGTGGCGTAGGGACTACTGATCATGAGATGTACCTAACCTTCAGGTAGGATCCTTGGTGGATGATCCAAGAGCTATTTTTTCACTTTTTCAGTTGTATTTGCACTTTTCCGTTGTACTTGTACTTCTAGTTGGTCTTGTATTCCGACCCCTTTACTTTCAAAACTCTTTTACTACAGAAGATTACTTTGTGGTTGCATCTTGTTGTGTTCTAGTATGTGTGTTTGTACAGGTTTAAATGCAATACCTTCCCGTTATAGGGATATGCCTTTCTGGTACTAGTCACCAGCCCCTGGCCTGTGGAAGGTGGGCTTGGGGTAGTCACGGCATGAGCTCTGAGGGACGGGTTGTGACAAAGTGGTATCAGAGGAGTTCAGTTCTACTGAAGAACTAGGACTCTGATCTTTTCTGTGTGGCAATAGTGTTAATGTTATGAGCATGGTTTTCAGTTCAGGGAGTCCAGTGTTGGTGCGACGGCCGACATATCCATACACCAAGACCCTAAATTCTGATTTCCGACTCAGTGCACGGAAACACTGATTGCATGTGTTTTTAAAAGTTTCCTTTTTGATCTCTTGAGTCATCTCACTAGGTATAACTTAATGACCGTGATGCACCTGTTTTTTATTAGGATGTCGCCGCATAGACAGCCAGCTAGGATTCCTAAGAGAGTACTCAATGATGGCCCACCAAGCGATGAGGCCTCGGTGCAAGGCCCTCTTACGGCGTTAGCACCTTCAGGTGGTGCACCAGTAACACCACCACCCATTGGGTTGTAGTTACCACCAACCGCACTGGAAGACAGTGCACGTCGACTAAGCACATTGCACGAGTTCCAGCGGCAGAGGCCTCTGAGATTTCGAGGTGAGATAGATTCCCAAGCAGCTGAGGACTGGCTGGAGGCTGTGGCTAGAATTTTCTGCCTAGTTGAGACACCAGTAGAGAAGATGGTGATCTTAACTATTAGTCTTTTTCAGTGAGTGACTATGATGATGGTCTTCATAGTGATGAGGCTTCAGTATGTGGACCACTGCCTGAGATAGTACCTTTGGGTAGTGTGTCTGTTATATCATTGCTCGTTGGTCAGCAGTTACAACCGGTGGTACCGGTAGAGCACACAGGTATGCTTAGTGCCTTACATGTGTTTCAGCATCAGATACCCCTCAGGTTCCGAGGCGATCCCGACTCACAGGCGGCTAAGTACTGGCTTGAGGAGGTAGCCGAGTTTCCATCTAGCCAGGGCACCATTCGATCAGATGGAGGTGCTGGTAAAGAGCCTTATTTGTGGCTCAGTAGGATGATGATAGGGTTTAGGTTACCCTGATCTTGAAAAGAGGCGACTTTTCTATGGAAAAGCTTGAGAACCTTCCTCATAGAAGGGGGTCTCTTTCCATAAAGAGATAAGGGATGAGAGTTCCCTAGAGATTCTACAACTTCGGCAGGACGATATGTCAGTAGATGAGTATTCATTCGGGCGTACCGATCATCCCAGGTACTCAATGAATACAGTACAATCAGTGCTTTAGGGCTTGGACCTCCGAGTGAGGTGTGTTTAGGGACATTCGATCCAGCACTATTCCTCTATACATTCCTACTTATGTTAGGGTGCTAGAGAGAACATTTGTGGTTGAATGTTCTTTGGCTGAGCGAATGCAGCCAGTGAACGATTAACAGTGGGAAAGTAGGAAATTGGCGTGAGTCTCAGAGACCTAGGCGCGTAAAATGTTTCGATAAGAGGATGTGATAGGGATAGATGAATCTGCAGGGTTGCAGACGTGGAAGCAGAGCTAGGAGAGAAACATGAGGTGGTGTACATTTCGACGTGTTACAAACCACCCCCCTATGTGGTCCCCACCAGGCTCAGGGAGTTGTAGGACATGGGAAGGGAGTAGCTACATGTGGTCAAGGATTGCGACCCAAGGGCTCTAGGAATGATTTGAGGTATGGTCTGTGTCTACTACTAGTTGTTGTATTAATAGACATAGGTACCAATCATTCCTTCCTTCCATGAATCTTGTCCAAGACCTTGAGTTTCCTGTTAAACCGTTGACTTGACCCTCACGTCTGGAGATACCTTTGGGAGGAGACTTAATAATCACACTTACGCCGATGATGTGATCTGACCCTTGAGATGAGAGTTTCAGTTGGAACCTCTTGGTGGCAGCGTCTAGGTCATACGACGTTATTTTGGGTGTGGACTGGACATCCACAGTTCATACTCAGATTGACTGTATTAGGCAAAAAGGTTGTGGTTTATCTACAATGTGGGAATGAGGTTTTCCTTGGTCGGAGAAAAAAAAGGAAACTTAGGCAGCACATGATAAACTCATGCATAGGAGGGTGCAGCCGATCACTCATGAGTCGGCCAACCTTACCCTTGTGGCAGCAGGAGTTTTGAGTTTTCAGTTCCAAACAGGAGTGGCAGAGCATGAGGACATCTTTTCAAAATATGTTTCCAAGATTACCTCCCTGAAGGGAGTGAGACTTTTGCTTTGGCTGGGTACTACTGGAGTTTTGAACCAGACTTCTCCAGGGTAGTGGCACCCTTGTCAGCTTTGACGAAGAAGGGGGAGCCTTTCTTATGGACGGAGAAGTGTCAATAGAGCTTTCAGAAGTTGAGACAGTGACGATGGATAGAGTTCCTCCAGGACTATGACTTTGAGATAGTTTATACTCCTGGGAAGGGGAATGTGGTAGCAGACGCACTCAGCAGGAGCTCTGGTCTACAGTTGCTGAGTGAGGCATCAAATCAGCTAGTCGCGCTTTGGATATCCTTCATGGATAAAGATGGAGCAGCTTACCTCCAGTCTATGACTGTCACTCCCGCAATTCCTCAGTGAATTCGAGAGGCACATCTTGGGATGTTGACTGTGAGGCCCGACATGCTCAGATATCCTCAGGACAATCTCTTGAAGGATTTTCTGAAGGTGGGGAGCACATCATCTTCTTCAAAGGTCAAACCATGGTACTAGTGACGCTTCGGTAGGAGATGTTGAGGGAGACCATGTCTTCCTACGGGTCTCACCCTAATGAGGATTGCAGAGGTTTGGTCGGGCAGCAAGCTATCTCCGAGGTTCATCGGACCATTATAGATTCTCAGCAGAGTGGGAGAGGTGGCATACCGTCTACCTCTTTCCACACAGATGCACCAGGTGCATAAATTTTTCCATGTGTCGCAGCTGAGGAGATGCATGCATGATCCATCGCACGTTATCGACTAGGGTGAGTTGAACTTTGACGATGGGGTGAATTTTACGAAGTTCTCGGTGGAGATAGAGGATTGACAGGAGTTAGTCCTTCGTGGGCGATCAATACCTCTGGTGCGTGTTCACTGACAGCACGAGAACCTCCAAAAGAGAACATGGGATCGGGAGGCTCAGATTCGTGCTTAGTACCCCCATTTGTTTCCTTAGTCCGTGTTTTGGCTTTCGAGGGTGAAAATCCCTAAGGTAGGGAGAATGTAATGTCTCGAAATTTCCGTATTTTTTTTAATTATATGGAATTATTTCAAGATCGAAAAATCTGATAGCGTGTGATTCCGAGGCTCGGAGTGCCCGGAATGATCCGTTGAAATTTTGTTAAACTTTAAATAGCATGCGTAAGCAGTTTTCCTGAAAAAGTAGAATACCTCTTAAACAGTTGCCCAAATCAAAAATATGAGGGCACCATTGCACTCAGGATAGCAGGTTTACCCTAGACATGACTTAATTTTAGTCGGTGCGGGCCTCATGTGGGAAAACCCGAAAATGACATAACCGTAAATAAAATAATTAAATAAAGTTATTTTATTTTTCAAATGCTTATAACTCACGAACAGTTACTCAGAATAAAAATCTGAGACCACCGATGAGCTCTTGAGGGTATGCTCTCTTTAGGCAGATACTAATATTGATCGGCATGGGCCCCCAGTGAAAGTTAGTTTTTGGATGTAAATAAAATAAAGTGACAATTATTTTATTGTAAAATCCATAACTTCTAAATGGTAACTCGAATTGAAAATCCAAAAAGTACCGTTGAGCTCGTGAGGGCGTGTTCTCCTTAGGCAGAGCCTAACCTTGACTGTCACGGGTCTAGGGTGAATGTTATTAATTTATTGAACTTTTTTAAGGTACGTTCAGTAAACGCGCGAGCGGCGTTTTCTAACTTTTGAACCGGTGCTCGGATTAAAAATCTGAAGGCATCATTGAACTCACAGTGTTGGGTTTTTCTTAAGGGAGGTTTAACCTCAACCGTAGTGGGTTGAGAGAAGAAGTTGATTTTTGCATTTTTCGTGGAGGATTAAATAAAATAAATATATTTTATTTTAAGTATCCTCCCACCTCTCCTTTTAATTTTTGGTGGCGGGGACCACAAAAGGGTGGTCGGGCATTTAAATGCTAGGCATTAAATGCTCGGTTACACAAAATGTGTAACCACCAATCCCTTTAATTGATAGGATTCATTAGTTCTAAATAAATGAATCACCACTTAAACTAAGAGTTATATTAACTCTTTCTTGGGGTTGGGTGTTTGTTTCTGTTGGCAAAAGGAGGAGCAAGATCTTGAGGCTCTTGACGAAGAACAGATCTCACAATCGAGAACTGAAGATTGTCGTTCGAGCGATGTTGTTGGAAGCTTGTTGCGGGAAAGACGAACACCGACCCACCTTCAATCGCGAACGTTCTCCAATGGATTTACGAGGTAGGGGGTTTAATTTGAAGTATGATAAATATCTATTTTTTAATTCCTCTTGTTCTTCACTACTGGAATTTGAGGTATTTGCGACGGGCTATTTGAGACGGGATCCCGTCGCAAATAGCTCGTTACAGAAAATGGCGTCGTAACTAATATTTTTTGTGACGGGCCCGTCGCAAAAAATAGTATTTGCGACGGGAAACTTTCCTATCACAAATAAGTCTCCAATTATATAAATTATATATAAATAAACCTTTTACGATGGGCCCGCCGCAAATAAGTCTCTGATTATATACATTATATATATAAATAAACCTTTTTTGATGGGCCTGTCACAAATACTTTTTTAAAAATATATATCTAAATTATTTACGATGGGATCCCATCGCAACAAATCTCGTCGAAAATACTAAAAAAAGTATATATATATATATATATAATAAAATTATGATTAATCAAAAAATAATATTAATATTATTAAAATAAATAAAAAATATTAAAATTCTCAATATTCTCAAAAAATATAAAAAAATCATCAATTATTATTATTATTATTATTATTAAAATAAACAAACATTAAAAAATATAATACTAAAAAAATATATTTAATAAAATTATGATTAATGAAAAAATAATATTAATATTATTAAAATAATAGAAAGATAAAAAATGTTAAAATTATCAGTATTCACACAAAAAATATTAAAATATCATAAAATATTATTATTATTATTATTATTATTATTAAAATAAACAAATATTAAAAAATATAATACTAATAATAAATATTAAAATATTAAAAAAATATGCAATATTCGCACCAATATAAAAGATAGAAACTGTAAATAGTTCATATTACAACAAATCTTGAATTCAAATATTTTTAACATAAAAAAATCATTGGGGGACGTCTTCTGGAGGAAGTGGGGGAGCTGTAGGAGATGGTGGAGGAAACTCCATCCATAAACTACGAGTCAGACGACACATGTACTCCATCTGCTCATGATGTTGCTACTGCTGCTGCTGCTACTGCCATCGATGCATATCCTCCTCGTATTGCTGTTGCTGATGCATCTCTTCATGCTGCTTCTGCAAACTCTCTATAAGCTCAGTCTAAGTTCACAACTGCTCCTGATACTGTGAGGCAGAAGATGATGTCTCTTCATGAGCTCCTCTCGAGCTGGACGCCGACATCGCAGTAGTACCATAATAAGTACCAGGAGTCAACCGATACCAACTACTCATCCCTTCTCAAAGTCATACTGAGTCGCCTGTATCCATGTCGCCTCATCGAAATGGTGGGCACTAGTTTGATCAGTCATCTCATCCTGACTCTCAACTTGTGTATGAGAGGTCGCAGCCTCATATGACTCTTTCAATTCCAATTTGAAATTAAAATTGTGAAAATATTATATGCAATTAATTGTCAAACTGAAAAAAAATACTAACCACAATCTGATGTTGGCGATCACCTATAATCTCTCCACTGGATGGATCATTGTACATCCTTCGATAATCGTCGTACTCCGTAATATCAGGATGCTCGACTGCCTATAAAAATATAAAATAAACTGTTTATATTTAAAGTTATATAAAATATTTAAAAAAGACACTTATCAGATGCTCTCTATGCATACTGAATGTACGGATACCAGCTCGATGCGTCACCTCCTGTCTCCCCCGGTTCTGCAGACCCATTGAAGATCTCCTCTAAAATCCACCACCCAACCAGTGTAAACATAATTCATCCCAAAAGTGAGATGAAATGTACTCTGGTCAGTGGGCTCTACACGACTCATCAAATTCTGCCACTCATGCTTTCTTAATGGTCGTCCTTCTCAAATTGTGCAAAAACTGATGGAAACGGTCACGCATAGACATCTATCATGGCGCGTGGATAGCGTTACACATTCTATCATCGATGAGATACCATAAACCCTAAAAATAATTTATAATATCAAGTTATTAACAAAATAAATTTCAAAATAAATATTATTTATTTACATACCATCCAATGATTGAACACGTCGAGCCGCACATCAACAAGAATCTGTTCCCATGTGATCCATGGCTGAGAAAAATAATTGCACAAGATAGCGCTCCTCTGTCCAACAACTACATGCGCAAAACTATGAAAAAAGAATAAATAATCAAAAAAATAGTATATATATAAATAAATAAATGAAAGTTAACTAAAATATACAGGTTACCATACCTTTGTGTGCATGGATATAAGCCAAGACGTGGACGTCGCTCGGGGATAGCGTCAGGAATCATCAGTCGCGCAAGACCGCGCCCCCTCCGCGTACCCCCTGAACCGCCAGTAGGCTGAGGGTCAGATGATCCAAAATCTCTCTCATCCAAAGGTAGCTCAGCCTCCTCCAACTCACGAAATAGATCAGGGTCCATCTGAAACAAAAAATGATTGTTGTTAATAGATAGTTAAAAAAACTATTATATATATATATATTATGATTATAACCAGCATTTAACTATGCCAATGTTCACCTTCATCATCATCTTTATATCTGAAGATGTCAATGTATTCATATTCCTCATCGACATCATCAATATCCATATGAGTTTCAGTTTCATCATCTCTTGTCATTTTAAATTCATTTGTAACATCATTAACATCTTCATCATCATCGATCCTTAATTGTGGGGTGTCATCATCGATATTCACGTCTCTTTGTAAAAAAGATGGATTTTGAGTAGTCTCTTGAAAATTTTCAATTTATTGCACTTCAGCAGAACCACATTCAGTTTGAGTAAACTAATTTTCCTGAGATTTCATTTTTATTACGCTCCACTAATCACCCAAGTCTCTTAAAGTAGCACAGTACTTTGCGTAATAAATTTAATGTTCCTGTTGAGCTCGTAAAAATGGTTCATTTACTACAAGAAGACTTATATTTAATATCAATGATTCCATGATTGGGATGAACACGCAAGCCTCTCTCAGTATCCAACCACCGACATTTAAACATCGTTATGTAATTCTTTCATAGATAACACAACTCAATAATTTCATCCAGAATGCCATAAAAATCAACTTCAGTTTCTCTGTGATGTGATCCTCTCAAGGAAACTCCATTATTAATTGTTTTTTTGATTCCCCATATGCATGTGTATGAAATCAAAAACCATTCACCACATATGCATTATAAGATTTAACCATTTTGGAGGGTGGGTTACTCAATATACACAGTTGCTTATCAATTTTATCAGCATTTCGAGACACCTGAAAATTTGTAAAACAATTATCAATATAATAAATAATAAATAGAATTGATATTAAACCATCAATAATTTATGTTACCAGTTTTTGAAACCATTGAGAATTTTTTTGTCTGCGTTCTTCAAGAGCAGCTGCTGTAATTTGTGGAAGTTGTTTCTTGATATGATTATCATATAACCTAAAAATAAAATAAGTTTACATACTGTAACCTAAATTATATAATAAGTGATAGAATCACTCACAGTACAAATGATTTCATTTCTTCACAGTTGAGCAGAACATACGTATGAGCTCTGTGATGTTTATCATCTGAAATCCATCGTTCATGAACTCCACCGAAACCAAGATTTGGATGATTAAAAACTGATATTTGATTGTCCATTTCATCATTAAAATTTCCCTCGTTCCATCTCATGTGATTTTGTTTTGAGGGATATTCATATTCAAAATAATGAGAGCAGAAAAAAACAATTTCCTCTTACAAATAAGTTTCAGCAATTGAGACTTCAACTGATGCTTTGTTACGTACTTTTTTCTTCAATTTCTGCATGCATCTCTCAAATGGGTACATCCATCGAAACTGTACTAGACCTCCACATTTAGCTTCATGTGCCAAATGTAATATCAGATGTTCTATTGAGTCAATGAAAGTCGGTGGAAAGATTTTTTCTAGTTTACATATAATTATAGCAACATCTCCTTCCAGTTTGCTTAGTGCATCGTAGTCTGTTGTCGCTGGACAAATGTCTTGAAAAAAATATGATATGTCTGTTGTCAAATTCCAAATCATAGAATTCAACAAACATCTGAATCCAATCAGCACAAGTCTTTCCATTATAATATGACAATCATTACTTTTTAATCCGGTAATATAATCATTCTTAACACATCTTCCCAAATTGGAAGCATAGCCATCTGGAAGTCTCAAATCTGCAATCCACTGACAAAATAATAAGTGACTATATTTGGACAATATATAAGCTGCTTTTTGCTTCATTAACCTCTGTGATCTGACATTTTCAAATAGTTCAAGTTCTTGTTGCCTGCAAATTTGGGCAAGATCTAATCATGTCTTTACAATATCTTTGGTCTTACCTGGTGTATCCAAAACTGTATAAAATAAATTATCAAAATAATTCTTCTCAATATGCATGACATCCAATATGTGGTGGACAAACAAATCAGACCAATATGGAAGATCTCAAAAAGGCTTCGTTTTATCCAATTATGTTCTTTCCCAAAGCCATGAATTTTCTGTTGGTTTATTGTTGGCCCAAATGTGATGGGAGGTAATGAAAATACAACTGATTTTAACTTTATACCTGATATCATTTTTGGAGGTTTATCTCTTTCAATTGTGCCTTTTCTGAAATGAGATTTGTTCCTCCGAAAAGGATGATCGGTTGGAAGAAATTTGCGATGACAGTCAAAATAGCAAGATTTTTTTCCATTGATGAGCATAAAGGTTTTGTTGTCTTTCATATAGTAAGGACATGATTTCGGACCATGTGTACTCCATACAGATAACATGTCATATGCCAAAAATTCACTAATCATCCACATCAATGCAGCTTTTAATATGGAATTTTTTTTCTCCTCAACATCATATGTACTAACACCATTACTCCACAATGCATTTAACCCATCAATCAATGGTTTCAAATAAACATAAATATTCTTTTTCGGATGTCCTGGGATTAATAAGGTCAAAAGGATATAGGGCTCCTTCATCAACATCCATGGAGGTAAATTGTACGGAGTTATAAAGACAGACGAATATTAATACTGACTACCATAAGAACCAAACGGACAGAAACCGTCAGTAGAAAGACTCAATCGCACGTTTCGGGCTTCTAAAGCAAAAGACGGATGCAGAAAATCAAAATGTTTCCATGAATCACCATCAGATGGACGATTCAAGCTTTTATCGGTTGAAATCTTGGTTTTGTGCCATGACATCATTGACACTATGTTCTGAGACATAAATAAATGTTGTAACCTGGGTGTAAGGGGGAAATATCTCAACTGTTTTATAGGAATCGATCTAGACTTTCCTAGTTGAACTTCTTTATACCTCGATTGTCCACATGTGGGACAACTATCCAACGACTCGTTTTCACTAGAATATAAGATGCAATCATTTGGACATGCATGAATCTTCTGATAACTAAGGTCCAGATTGCGAACCAGCCTCTTTCTCTTATAGTAATTTTCAAGAAACACATTTACTTCAGGTAACAGTGTTTTAACCAAAGAAAATATCTGATCAAAATAGTTGTTTAATATTGCATTATCTGATTTAATAGCCATAAATTTTCCAACCGCTTCTAATTTTCTTATCTTGCAACCAGGATATAATGCATCCTCAGCAGACCTCAACAACTAATAAAATTCGGATGGTACTAACTCAGGAGTTAAATCAATATCATCTTGAGTTTTAGTTTGTTGAACAAATGGACCTGCAACATCATGTACTAAATTTTGAAACCGTAATGGATCTGGAATCAAGTTATTAGTATCTTCTCTGGAACTGCGTTCACCGTGTTGATACTAAAAAACATAATCTAGTTGAAAACCAAACCGCAAGATATGCCCCCCAACCTTGTCAAATGTGTCAAACGTTCTTAGAGCACATTTTTTACAAGGACACTTTATTGCGCCTTCTGAAACATATTTTGGTTTTAATGATGAAAATGATAAGAAAGCTTCAACACCCTCAATATATACAGGATTTAAACTAGAACCGTTTGGATTTCTATGCTGATTTATCCAAGTGCGATCATCCAATAATGACTGTTGTGGACTTCCTTGTTCCATATTTTTCTTCAAAATATAAAATCATTACTATTTTTGAATAATTTGAAATTATAAAAACACTATCTGAAAGAAGAAGATAAATAATTACAATTAATTCTTAATAATTACCATTATTTGTGGGCGACACAATTTCCAGTGGATTGACGGCTACTCTTTTGTCCGACGGCTCATTTACTTGCAACTTTCTCACACTGAAATCACAATGAAGAATCTGCTCAGAGATACGCATATTCATTCTCGTGCATATGAGAATGTATAAGTGTACCTCTGAGAAGATTCTTCATTGTGATTTCAGTGTGATAAAGTTTCAAGTAAATGAGTCGTCGGACAAAAGAGTCCCCTTTTTGTCGATGAATCATCTTCTTGCAAATGTCACTGCCTGAAAATATTATGAAAAATGTGGTCCTACGAATGCATATTCAAACTCGTGCATATGATATTGGATATGCATATGTAGAAGCATACTTTTCATAATGTTTTGAGCCAGTAAAAGTTGAAAGGAGAAGAGTCATCGAGCAAAATAAGTGTCGCCAATCTACTAGAAATTATGCCAAGTTATTACAATTTATTACAATTTATTACAATTGATTTTATTCCTATTTATTCCTATTTATTACAATTGATTTTATTCCTATTTATTCCTATTTATTACAATTTATTCCTATTTATTCTTATTTATTCCTATTTATTCCTATTTATTCATATTTATTGCTATTTATTCCTATTTATTCCTATTTATTCCTATTAATTCCTATTTATTCCTATTTATTCCTATTTATTCCTATTTATTCCTATTTATTCCTATTTATTCCTAATTATTCCTAATTATTGCTAATTATTGCTAATTATTGCTAATTATTGCTAATTATTTCTAATTATTGCTAATTATTGCTAATTATTCCTAATTATTCCTAATTATTTTTAATTATTCCTAATTATTCCTAATTATTCCTAATTATTCCTAATTATTCCTAATTATTCCTAATTATTCCTAATTATTCCTAATTATTCCTAATTATTCCTAATTATTCCTAATTATTCCTATTTATTGTTATTTATTGCTATTTATTGCTATTTATTGCTATTTATTGCTATTTATTGCTAATTATTCCTATTTATGCCTATTTATTCATATTTATTCCTATTTATCCCTATTTATTCCTATTTATTCCTATTTATTCCTATTTATTCCTATTTATACCTATTTATTCTTATTTATACCTATTTATTCCTAATTATTCATATTTACTCCTATTTATTACTAATTACCCCTAATTATTACTAATTACCCTTAATTATTACTAATTACCCCTAATTATTACTAATTACACATAATAATTACTAATTACCCCTAATTATTACTAATTACCCCTAATTATTACTAATTACACCTAATTATTACTAATTACCCCTAATTATTACTAATTAGCGTTAATTACTATTAATAACTACAATTTACAACTACTAATTACTAATTACCGCTAATTATTTATATACAATACTAATTTTCGTTAATAATTATTAATTATTACTAATTATTAAGAATTAATACTAATAATTTCAATTTATTATTACAAATAAATACTGATAACAAAACAATTTAAATCTAATTTAATTACAACTAATCAATAATAATTAAAATTAACATAAAAAATGAAATAAATACTAAATTAAATAAAATATAAATACCTTTAAACTTGATCTCCTATTGATGTAGACGACTTCACAACTTCGTAAAAAAAAACAACTTAGAGAAATTTTCACTCTAAAAATACAGTTGAGAGAGAGAGGAAGTGAAAATTGAGGGGAAGAGTAGGAAAAACGGAGGGGGGTGTATATAGGTTAGATTAGTTGCGACGAGACTATTTGCGACGGGTCCCGTCGCAAATACTTTTGCCCGTATTAATTACTATTGGCGGTTAAAATGGTATTTGCGATGGGTCCCGTAGCAAATAGTTGTCTATCGACACACTTTTTGCGACGGGAAAACATCATGTCGCAAAAACCTATTTACTGCCGCCGGTATTTGCGACGGGCTATTTGTGATGGTAGAATCTCACCATCGCAAATAGTTGCATGCCGAATCATTTTTTGCAACGGGACAACATCCCGTCGCAAAAACCTATTTACTGCCGCCAGTATTTGCGACGCGTCCCGTCGCAAATTCCCTCCGATCGAAGCACTATTTACAACGGGGGAATCCTCCCTTCGCAAATAACCTTCCCACGGTTTGGCCCGCGAACCGCACCAAACCGCGCCTTACTTTTTGCGACGGGACCCCAAATCCCGTCGCAAATAACCAATTATTTGCGACGGGTCGAACCCCCCGTCGCAAATAACCTCTGGGAAGGACTATTTGTGACGGGAATTAATCTCGTTGCAAATAGCCCATCGCAAAAAGCTATTTTCCCGTAGTGCTTGATTCTCAACGACGATGGCCAAACAAACATGGTCATCGATCTGCACATAGACCATGATCATTTCTATTTCATTCTTCACGCGTTCTTCGTCACCAAATAATTAAGCGCGCTAAAAACTTAATGTTTCGTTGAGCGCGGCATACGGACGCGGAGATCTCGACCCGAGGATCGCGAATCTGCGGTCGTCATATTTTTCAGGCTTAAAACGAAGATGTGGCGGCCCACGGAAGGGGCGACGTGGCAGTGTGATTTCTGGCATGTGTTCAGGACGCGACTCCAGGCGAGGTGGACGGTGCGGCGGCGGAGGACAACCGAGAGGCAGCTTCTAGGTGGTGCGACAGTCTGGAGGCGTCGTGGCTCGGGTAGCCGGAGGTGGTGGCGACGGTCTGACCGTGCGGAAGAAGGATAATCGTGAATGAAGAAGGGGGGATTGGAGAGAAAAACTAAAATACAATAATGTTAAAATAATAAAAAGAAAATAAGAAGTCGATGGTGTTTGTTTCCGGCGCACAGCAAGGGGCCCCAAGGGTGGATTGATTTTGGAGTTAAGGAGAAGTAATTAAATAAGTAATTAATAATAATAATAAAATATTGTTATTATCGCTTTTGATGATAAAACACCTTTTTGTCGACAACTTCTCTGTGCGACCTCGGTTTGACGAACCGTCTGCAGTAGTGCAACCCTGACTCTGAGACGGACATTCAGAGTCCAATATGGGATGTCTTATTCGGGTTTTCGGATTGGGCACCCGAAACGCTCATGAAATAATAGATTTAATATTATTATTAAATCTTCGAACTGCCATAACTTCTGCGTGCGACGTCCGATTGACTTGTCGTCAGTGGCGACGTGATCCTGTCATTAAGACGGTCGATCCAAGTCTAATGTTGAATATTAAATTCTAGTCTATGACTCGGTTTCACGAAACGCCCAATAATAATGTTATTATTATTGTTGCGGAATCTTGCTTATGTCGTAACTCATTCATACGACATTAGATTGGCGAACCGTAAGCGGTGTTGTGATCTTGAAATTAAGACGGACATTTCAAGACCAATTTTGGATATTTAAGTTGAGGTTGAGGCGTGGGACCCACGAGGCCCGGTTCGCGTGTGTTGCGGTGAAATGCAACTTTTTCACCGGGTATCCGTTTTGGACAAATGAGTAGTCCATCTCGTGTGTTTTTCCGTGTGGATTGTAACGGTGTGACCCGTTTTGTTATCTGGTGTCGTTTGAAGTACAACCGAGTTGGATAGAACACGAATCCAGCCGGGTCCTCGGCACTAAAATGTCAATAACTTACAGACCGGTCGTCCGATTGACGCGCCGTCTGTCGTGTTGGGACCCTTAGGATGAGGCGGTTCTTTTGAGATACTCCACGAGAGTTTTGGAGAAAGTTGGAGTACGGCCGGGTTGGATCGACTCCGAATCCAACCGGGCACTCGGCACTAAAATGCCTATAACTTACAGACCGAGTGTCCAGTTGATGGGCCGTCTGTTGCGTTGGAACCCTTACAACATGGAGGTACTTTGGGTTACTCCTTTGTGGAGCTTAGTGGCGGTCGAGGTATGAATGAGATCTCGAGGGGTAGATTCTACGGAGCTCGAGTGCACTGAGTGCGATGAATCTTGTGGCTGGCTGTAACGTGAAGAAAGAACATCGATCCTGTGTGGTTCAGCGCTTAGTGATCCTGTGTAGGTCAGCACATACCGATCCTGTGTGGGTCAAATCCTGTGTGGGTCAGCACTTAGCGATCCTGTGTGGGTCATCTCATACCGATCTTGTGTGGGTTAGAGGGGGTTAGTTACCTATCGATCTTGTGTGGGTCAGATCCTATGTGGGTCAACGGGGGTTAGTTACCTATCGATCCTGTGTGAGTCAGAAGCAATGCTACGTAACAGAATAAGATTATCTAGCCTTATGACTAATCATATGTACTACTGTACTTAAGTTATACATGACTATGAGCTGAGTCACTTCTATCATCGTGGTGTTACCTCTATGGTACTTATATCTTCGTGGTGTAACCTGTGTGGTACTTCTACCTTTGTGGTGTTGTCTTCGTGGTGTTACATGTGCAGTACTTCTATCTCAGTGGTGTTACCTATGTGGTACTTCTATCTCAGTGGTTTTACCTGTGTGGTATCTCTACCTTTGTGGTGTTACCTTTGTGGTATTCTTCTCTCATGAATGAGTTTGGTACATCTTGATAACTTAGGTATATGTATGGGTATATACCTAAGTAGAGTTGAAGTCTTTCTTTGTGGTATTTCCTTTGTGGAACTTTAGGAGACCTACGGGGTCTCGGGGTCCCTACTGAGTATCGTTATACTCACCCCTGCACGGGCTACGCCCGCACCTTATTGTGTCTTGTGCAGACGACGGACAACATTGATCAAGGCTGAGGGAGCCAGGACTGGACGGTACTCAGATGTGGACTATTTGGCATGACGTGACGCAGGGACTAATGATCGTGAGCTATACCTACCCTTAATATAGGATCCTTAGTGGACGATCCAGGAACTGTTTTCCACTTTTTCAGTTGTATTTGTACTTTTCCATTGTACTTGTACTTCTAGTTGGGCTTGTATTCCGACCCCTTTACTTTTATCACTCTTTTACTATAGAAAATTACTTTGTGGTTGCATCTTGTTGTGTTATAGTATGTGTGTTTGTACAGGTTTAAATGTAATATTTTCCCGTTATAGGGATACGTCTTTCCAGTGCTAGTCGTCAGCCCCTGGCCTATGGAAGGCGGGCTTGGGGTAGTCACGGCACGGGCCCTGAGGGACGGGTCGTGACAAGTAAGCCCTAAAATGTGACACAATGAACACTTTAACTAATATCCATGTGAAAAGGCCAATTTCACATTGCATAATTTTTTAATAGGTTATATTGAATGAAGCAAGATACTTACAAAGTTGGATAACTGAGACAATTTGAAAGGATTGAAATTAACTGGAGCATCTTCCAGAAAACACTCAGCATAATGGAGCAAGAAAAGACCACACTCAAACGAGTTTTCCTACTATGGAAGCTGAAATTGAATCGAAGATCAAAAGAGCAAAGAGTTTAATTATTAAATTACTGATGATTATACACTAGAGGCATAGAATTACCGCTGGATGATATTTTCAAGGCCTGCATGACCGCCTTTGATGGAATCCATGTGAAAAATAAAAGGAACTTTGACAGACTTGTAAATGTCATCATCTGAAGTTATGTAAAAACAAGAAACTTCTTAAAGACATAACTAATACCACAAAAGATATCCAAATGATAATTTAATTTTCAATATGAAAAAAAATAAGAATGCAACAAAGCATGCCTTGAAAATTCATCACTTCCCCAGCATGGAAAATTACAATTAAACTCCAATGGAGACTGTCATCAAAATACAAATGGAGGTCAACAGTGCTAGGCAATACCAAAAATATCAAAGAAGAAAAGATCATTAATACCTGAAAAATATATATTAAAATCTCAATTAATTCCTAACCTGAAATTTAGGATGAAAGTGTAATCCTTTTCAAACAAATTCACTTTCCTGGTTCATTTTCTTACACGTAAAAATGCAGCCCTGCCATCGGAAGCACTAGATGGATCTTTATCTAGGTCAGCCAACTTTCGAAAGAAAAAACTATTAAAGAAATGGAATTGATGCTTCTCCTCAAGATGATTTTTTTCTTCAAATATCTACAAATTGAATCAAATCTTCATCTAATCGTGATTCATATAGAGAGGAAATCCAACACACAAAAATCATGAGTAGTGATTGTTAAGAGTATTAAATGTTTCTTAGATATTTTTAATATTTTATTCCAAATCGGTTTCACACTTTTATTGTACTTCTTTTCTTATCTATAAATAAAGTGTTCTACTTTTTTGTGAGGCAAGATTTCCATTTAACATCGGCTTTCCATTTAACATGGTATCAGAGGGTTTTTAATCCCATCCCCTTTCCTGTAGCCCCCCTCCCCGTCACCCTTTTGTTGGATGGGTGTAGCCCGATCCGATTTGGATGATGTTTGGGCCGAATGTTTGTGTCATGTACTGCTCATCAGGCTGTAACTTTCGCGAGTCGACTGGGCACTGTAGCAAAGCTGACTGACCGACACCGACAGGGCACTATAGCGACTCGGACTTCCAACCGCCATTCACTGTAGCTCCTTGGACTTCCAGCCGGCACCCACTGCAGCACTTTTGACTTGGGTGGCCGCATTTCATTACAGCGATGCGGAATTCCTGTGTGGTTGGTGGAACAGTGGATCGTCTTCCTCCTTTTGTAGTCCATTTCGGGCTATAGTTCCTTAGTGAGAAACTCTGATAAACTCCTGTAAATTTTGCTCCCGAATTTATTCATAGTGAAATCATTCTTCCTCTCCATGGATGTAGGGATCATTTCTCAAACCACTTAAATCTTTGTGTCCATATCTTCTTCTTTTTCGTCTGTTTTCCCTTTTACTCTTCTATGAATCGTTGTCTTTGTCGCTGCGACTCCCGACGTTTTTGCATCACCTTTCCCATAGCCCCCTCCCTCCGCTACGACCCCTCCCGTTGCGGCCTCGTTCACGCATCCCCCTCCCTCCGTCAGCCCCTTGCCAATCGTCGGCCTATGCAGTCCTACGCAACACCCCTCCTACATCAACCAGCCCCTTGTATGTCCCTCCTATAGCGACCAGCCCTGCGCAACGTCCCTCCAACAGTTCCCCCCACCTTCCCTGACTAGCCCTTGTGTGTCGCCTGCCTGCACAACGGATCCCCTCTATACGGTGCCCTTCCTTACAGTCGCTCACCCCTTCCCTCTGCCCAACGCCCCCTCCCCATGCGACGCCCCACCCAACAAAGCATTTCCCTGCAACCTTCCTTGAAATTCTTTCCTCTATGACTTAATTGGTACCCGATGCTCCAGTTGTGCACCTTCATCACCTGATTTTCTACCCGCTGCGCATTTCTAGCACCTTGTAAGCATATCATGCAATTTCAGCACTCTTCTAATCTTTATTTACATCTATGGAAACATTGCCGCCCTTGCCTGATACTACCACTACTTCCACATGACTTGTGGATGAACGTCTAGAGTCCGCCAATTTCATCATGTGGAAGAAGACTATTATTGTCACCCTGAAGGGCATGGGGTATTATTCTCATCTTGTTGCATCCCCTCCTCATTCCAAATATGTCACATTCGAACAATGGGAACAATGAGAAAACAAGATTTTTTCCAAAGATGCCACATTCGCTCGGTTAAGCATGTTTTCAAGTCTGCTAATACGTGCAAGGACTTGTGGGATTTGTTATTACTTATGTTTTCTTAAACAAACAATCTTGCTCATATATCTGATTTTTTTCAGCAACTCTTTGCTCTTCGATAGGGAACTCGCTTGATTCCCTCCAATTACAACGACTGGAAGTCTATTTTAGATGAGATCAATGACTTGTGGACCATTCCACATACTCCCTGATGACGCTCACACTCAACGCGATCAATTGTTCTTGTTCTCCCTCCTGCACGAGCCCAATGTCGAGTTCTCTACCACCGTTATCGACATGTTGGCCAGCACCACAACATTACATCCCTCCCTGGTTTATAATCGCCTTGTTCGTGCAAGTCGTCCTCCACCGGCACTCAGCACTGACCATTCTAATCGTGCTGCTATGGTCTCTCATGGCCCCAACAGAGGTTGTGGCCATTTCAGAGGCAGCGGTCGCCCGACTGCCCGCAAACATTACATGCATTGTGGCAGAAACTATCACACGATTGATACATGTTGGCATTTGCATGGGCATCCGAATGGTTCTACATATTCAAGTAGCTCTCAATCTGCACAGGCTGCAATACTTGCCCCCATACCTCCTGATAACACTCACCATATTGTCGATCTCTCTAATGATGAGTATCGGTCTCTCCGGTCTCAATGTGCTGCTACTTCATCCATTTCACTATTGGTCATGGCGATGTACCTACTGCTTACTTATCTCAGCGATCCACCTCCTACGTTCTGGACTCTGGTGCCTCAGAGCATATCACTGGCCACGTAGGTATTCTTCAATCCTATAGCTTGACTTCATATGGAGGTAATATTACAGTGGTTGACGGTAAGACGTAACAGATTGTTGGTTACAGGAGTTGCTCGCTTACACCTAACTTGATGCTCTCTACAATTGCTCTTATTTCACATTGTCCTTTTAACTTACTATCTATCAGTAAACTTACAGATGACTTACAGTGTCAAGACATATTCTCATCTACTTCGGTTGTATTTGAGGAGCTTTTGATGACTCAGGTGTTTGGTAGTGGACGACTTCAGGGTGGTGTATACGTGCTTGACTCGGCCTCCGCTCTCGCCCGTCCTACCACCTCTATGACCGTCTCCTGCAGCTTCATTATCACCTTGGCCACCCACCTACACCCGTTCTTCAATCACTTTGTCTGGATCTAGGTTATGTTTCTCCTTTTGATTGTGAATCCTGTCATTATGTCAAGCCTCACCGAGTCACCTATGTTTCTCGCGCGATTACTCATGCATCTAAACCTTTTCATTTATTTCATTCTGATGTATAGGGCTCAGTCCTAGTCCTTGTAAACTGGGCTATTGTTATTTTGTCACCTTCATCGATGATTTTTTGAGAATGACATGCGTCTATTTGTTGAAAGCTCGCTAAAATTTTTTTACTGTGTTTCCCTCCAATTATAATGAAATCCAAACTCAGTTTTACACTATTGTACTTCTTTTCTTATCTATAAATAAAGTGTTATGCCTCATTATGGGGCAAACTTTCCATTTAACACCGACTTTCCATTTAACACTGAATTTCCATTTAACATAGATCATATAACAAAGGACCAAGGGTCATGAAGTGTAGGAGGGAGGGTGGGGGGAGTGGGGGTGGGGAGAGAAATTCAGAAAAAGGGAGAGAAGATGATTGCATGGATTGAGCTCACATAAAAACATTAAGTTTGTTCATCTAAATATCCAAATCAATTTAGGAAAGGTTGTTCAAACAATAAAAAACTTTAGAAATACTAAATATCCAAATAAATTTAAGAAAGGATGTTCAAACAATAAAAAAACTTCAGAAATACAAAGGATAATCAAATAAATTGTAAATAAGAATAGAGAAAATTGGGGATAAAATATAAAAAATATCACCTCACGTAAATAAAAGTATAATAGATTAAATAAAGTTATAATATCAAGATGAAATATTATTCATTCTAAATACTACAATATTTGATAAAAATAAAACAAATTAACACCCCCAATAAGAAATTTTTTTCTTACTAGATGTAATAATATTCACATTATCCAAAGCGAGGCTTTGAATCTGGAAAAATACTACTTCTGATATACTATATAAACAAAAGATAATTTTCGTACAAGGATTGATAAAACCGGTTCAAGATGGTTCAACACATTAAATTTATCAGCATTTATAGATTCTCAAGAATACTTTTAATTAAAATTTACACTATTCTCCCTCGTAACTAATGAAATATTGATGATCAATGATCATCTTGTGATCTTAGATTCGCTTGCTCTACTTACATATCACAGGTTGTAATTTTGATCACCACATAATCATTATATTTCTATTAACCACCATCTAACAAGATTATCACAACTATAAAACATTCATTAAAACTATAATATCATAGATCACTTCAAATTCAAAGATAGAATGTGTAGCAACTGGACATCAATGACAATAATGAAAAAAATAGACCACAATCTTATATCAATACTTGATGTTTAATGGAGGTAGTAAGTCAAAACTCAGTTATGTTATTCATAAATTTCATAAATTATATTGACCGAAAGAAACCATCTAGTTCTCCAAATTTAAAGTCTTATAAATAATGGTTAAATATGATCATTTGTTCAAGAAAGGCACAAACATGGGAATGAACTTTCTGTGGTCACTTGTTTTCTACCACTGATAACATAAACTTAAACAAACAATCAATTACCAGATGCACTACTATAAAAGTAATTTGTACCCAATGAATCATACATTAAACTTATATGCATGAACTTACTTGATATAGAAGTCAATAGTTGTGTCATTGATGAAAGTATCTGGTTGTAGCAGATCAATGTCTCTCTTTCTAATTGAGACAACATCAGTATCCCCTTCTGGATAGGTAACTTCTTCAAAATGCTCATCAAAGCTATAAATGAAAAGTCATTAAATTTTATTTATTCTAAATAGATAACTCACATCAAATGAGATGACTAGAATCAATACATATAACAAGAGCATTGTACAAACATGCATATCCAATTACATGATGAAATACACTAAAAGATAGTTGATGCCACAACAATATCTACATTTTTTACACTAAAATGAAATTACAATAGAATGATTTCCAATCAAGGGAAAAAATTGGAATGAACAGTCCCTATTTAGTAGGAATAAATGTTGTGTTCAAACAAAAAACAGAACATCACAAATTCTAGACCAGAACAATACTGAAAAGAAAATTTCAAGCCTTACCTGGCTGTACGCTTTTTGTCTTGTCTTTGGAGTCTTTGGGCTATCTTCTAGAAGTGTTTGGAGGTGTAAAATGGAAAGAGTCTGGAGTCGGGTTGCTGAAAAAACGTGCAAGAACAATTTATGTCTTAAGTAGGATTTTTACGACGTAAGTTGTTTGGGCCAGATGTCGTAAGAAATGTTCAGGGTGTAAAAACCATTTGTACCGTAAAATGATTTTAAGCCGTAAGATGTGTTTTCCCAGAAAAATAACCGAGGTGACATGTATTTTGACGCAATTGACCCTCAATGGATTTACAACGTAAATTCTCAATTTACGCCGTAAATTGTTTGGGCCCAATGAATATTACATCGTCCAATGATTGTAATTTTCTCATACACTGCTAATTTATTCCTCTCGACTCCTAGACTTAACCTAGGCAATTTCCGACGATCTTCAACATCTGGAATCCTTCTTCAACAAATCTTTGAGTGTTAGCTTGTGGAATCAAAGGTTAGGACCACCACCTCCTTTCTCGTTTTGGGTCTCTTTGTGTTGGCTTGATCGGAACCATAAATCGGTGTGTGATACCCGAATCTATGGGTTTGGATGTGAGGTGATAAGATCTTCTTAAGTTTTGATAGAGGAACAAAAAGAAGAGGTTGATCCGCGAAATCATTTAAAATATTTTGTACCAACATAGTCTAGGTACGTGACTTCTCTCTCACTCTACTGTTATAAAACTTGTTGGTTTGAATCTTGATAAATTGTCCTTGTTCTTTGATTGGAAATTTCTTGAGTAGTTTATGTGGAAAAACCTTATTTTGATGTGATTTCAAAAAGGATAGTTTTGAAAGATGTTCATGAGATGTTTAAATTAAATGTTTTCAAAGGATTTGATTTTCAAAAGAAATGTTTGATATGGAAAACTATTTGATATGGATGATGGTCATAACATACATGGTGACGTGTGTTCATATTGCATTGTACGAGGCCATGTTGAAACAGACTTGGTTCTCGATGCCGACTAGAAAGGCACAATGGGATATCACATAGTGATGACTTGGTGAAAAATGGATTTTTGTTCGCGAGTGTTGGGATTGTCATTGGCATGCATGCGTGTGTGAGTGTTGAACATGGAATGGGTATGCCAAAGGAAAAGTGATAGAGAAAGTGGAAGGATTGATTTCGTTAAATTGTTTGCATAAACTATTTTCTTTTGATAAACTGATTTACATTCTCACCCTCTGTTTTATTTAAAATGTGCTAACCTGTTCTTTTCCTAGTGGCGTGTGATGTGAAGTCTTTGAGAAAATCATACTAAGTGATATATTCACCCCTTGTTTGGGCACTTTGGTGCGTTTGTAGATGTCGTCTATCGAGATACAGGGAAGGGTCATGTTTCGTACTTCTCTATTGGTGATCCTTCACATCATGGTTTGGTTGCTAAAGTTGGAACTACAGAGTGTCTCTATCTTAATCCAAGATGGTGCCACTTTGGTGTCAATGTCTTTCTATTTGGACTTTTAGCCTTGCAACTTTATTTCTTTTACGTTGTTACTCTGATATTGTTTTGTATTGGTATTTCTATGAAATATGAGATTGTTTATTCATGCATCATTTAAAGGATTGGATGTTTATTTTTCAGTGTTGTCAGGTTGTTTTATCTTTAAAGGGCAAATCATCCTCCAACATTTCCCAAGTCCTTAGACATTTATTTTCATCCTTTGGTGTCTTGGAGATGTCACCTATGGTCGGTAGCATTTTATCTCTTCTCAGGTCAATGAGGAAGGGCGGAGTGTTGCAAATGGTATTAGTTTTCTTCAGTCCATAAGTTGGGTTGGTAGCAAAGAGATGGGACCGTCGTACCTTAAAATGTATAGTATAAAAAGATGTAGCTAACCTTTTTATGTAGAACTTCAAGTTACCAAGGTGGTTAGGGTACAAAAGGGTTATAAGACACTTTTAGGAGTTGTTATCTCATCGTCGAGAGCTTGGTCGATGAGTATTGCATATCATGCATGAGTAAAGAGACTTCCCACTAGGACTGCATTGTTCATGTATCGTTCAAATGATTTTTTGGAAAATGTGTAAAATGGTTTATTTTTTAAATGATAGTTTCACTGGTTGTTGCTCATGGTAATGATAATAGTTTATAATGTTTTGGGTCATCGATTCTTCTACTATCGCACATCCAAATCTCTTAAGAATCTTTTCTTTGAATTGAGTTCAGGTAAACTCATTATTAGTCGGTTCTAATAATAAATTTCAAACCAATGCCAAACCTTTCATACTTCATTCTGCCATTGGTACCTTTAACTTTTCTGGCGTTTGAAGGAATGAAAAATAAGTCTCTGCTTCCACGATCCAATTCTCAAGATCTTTTCCAAAGAATTCTAGTATTATCTTTTGTCCGTTACGCTCCTCCAGACTTCAATCCGACCTATCCAAATTCATCCATATCTTAGGAATCAGATCCTCTGTTTTTAACTCCATGATACGATCACCAGATGTCGGTTGCTGCCTCTAACACTCCAAGAGCCTGTTCTAGAATCATGTGGTGAGTCAAACCATATTGTTGCCTTCGTTTGAGAAGAGTTGTGATCAAGAAGGCATGACGTCTACTGTGATTTGTTGAGTTCACCAATGTTGTGTCTGTCGCGCCCGTCGTTTTTTTTCTTTCCTTCGGTTTACGGTTTCTTCCTTGGCATACGACCTGCTTCGTCTGTACTCCTATGTGTCTATCTCTATAAACCAGCTTAGTTTATTCAAGTTTTTTTCCACTATAGTGCATCATCTCCTACAGCTTCTACAATTGTGTCTCCACTACTGCGAATTGTCCGCCTCTCATGCTAGACGTACCAGAATCAGTGTTTTCAAGAAGTTATTTTGCTTGTTTCATCTATCTCAACTGACCTACACGAACCAGAGCTTCTTTGTCTGGTGTGTTCGTCCCTAGGCTCTGCTCCCTAGGCTGAGGCCTAATCCTCTGGTCGTTTCAGACTCCCAAAAATACAGCGTACCCCCCACCCATTATCCTCTGCCCTATTTATTAACCCCAACCATCCCCAACAACCTTGGCAGTGGAAAGTACAACCCTGTCCTTATTTAATCCCCTCTACAACTACCCCTAACAACTACTTATGACAACACTGCCCCTGACAACACTGCCCCTGACAACACTGCCCCTGGCAGTTTATTAAAGACCCACCCCTATCCTAACGCATGGCAGCCCCCAACACTTATGCTGCAATAGCACCCAGCCCCTCCCTATCACTTCCCACTAGGACCGCATTGTTCATCTGTCGTTCAAATGATTTTTTTTGAAAACGTTTAAAATGGTTTATTTTTTAAATAATGGTTGCACTGGTTGTTGCTTGTGATAATGATAATAATTTATAATGTTTTGGAATTTATTCAAGTCTTCCGTTTTTAGATAGAGATGGTCTAAATAGTGTATTTCTCGGCTTATAGAAAATGACATCAGGAAGACACCATAGAAATCAACAGGAAGACGCTATTGAAAATGTGGTTGCATCCGAGTTACAGGTGAACCAATAATTTATACAGAGTATTGTACAAGCGTTTCAAGTCGTTGACAAAGGGAATCAAAATGAGGAACCAAGATAGGTGGATTATTCAGTGCAGTTTTAGAAATAAAAACCACTTGTGTTTCGAAGGGATTCTAAACCTAAAAAAGCAGAAGTGTGGCTAAAGCGAATGAATAGAATCTTCGATTTTCTTCGTACACCGACAGAGCTGAAGATTAAGTTGGCAACCTATATGTTGGAAGATCTCACATGCCAATGGTGGGATTTAGATTTCCAAGCTAAAGTCGACCAAGGGCTGGGAGGATTTTAAGGAATTGTTCAATAAACAATTCTACTCGCACACATTCAAAATAGAAAGAACATATTTCTTCATCTTGAAGTAATAAAACCTCTCTGCAACAGAGTATGCAGCTACATTTGTGAACTTAAATTGTTTCACACCGAAAGTGGAAGCGAGTGCATCCTTGAAGGTGTGTATCTTTGAGTCAGGATTACGACTACAGATTTGATCCAAGATAGTTGTTCTCTGCATTGCAGATTACACAGAGATGGTCAACAAGACAGGTGGCAGAAAGATATCTTGTTGGGAATCCTACGAGAGATAGTCTGCTTGTTCCAGTGGGGACAGGTTTCAACTCTAGTTATGGAAATAAGAGAAAGAGGGATGTCTACTCTCACGGAGTAGCGCACCTCAGACTCAGATGACAAAATCAGTTAATTTTCCTCCAAGATCTGATGCAAAAGTATATTGTTTTTAGCACGGTTCGTTACCGCATAGGAAGAGAGAATGTACTGCACAACCAAGGAATTTCCACCACTGCGGCAAGAGAGGTCATATCAAGAATTTTTGTCTTAAACTTCAGATATCGACAAGTGGAACACGCTCGACTCAGCCTCAGCTTTCGTATGCTCGGACGAAACAATCTCATCAGACTAGTTCACATCCACAGACACAAGTGAATAAGGATGTTTCTAGGAACACTTCAGTTGTTCAGTCCATACCTCAGCAGGGAAGAAAAAACTATCCCGTGACAGCTGAGTGATGGTTGTATGGAGCAGAACAGGCAATTGTGAGCGAACAACCAGGTCTCTAGGTCCCTCTACGGTGTGAGATACCATTCTTTTGAACTCCACTCTTATGCATGTCTTGTTTGATACTGGTGTGTCGCATTCTTTACTTGCTTTTTATGTGGTTAAACAATTGAAATTGCACATGGAAATGATGCCTCATGTCATGAGCATCAAAACACCCCTTGGACAGTGGGAATACAGAGATTTGGAATGCCCAACTTGTTCCATTACCATTGATGCAGTGAAATTTCTCTAGGAGTTTACAGTCTCCAAGATAGATATTTTTTATTTAGTCTTTGGTATGGACTAGCTGCTGGGATTTAAAGCCCAATCAACTGCTACAGGCGACAGGTGATGTTTACATCCCTGGATGGAGTCCTTCACCATTTCAAGGGGGATTGGGATATAAATGCAAGCAGAGCAAAACCTTTAGGGACAGTTGATGGAACTATCTCTAACCAGTTAGCAGCAATAAACTTGAGCACAACTGACGAAACAGGGAATGGGACTTCCTAAAATAGTGAATCGATACTCGGACGTTTTTCTGAACGATTTCTCTGAATTACCACCCGAAAGGAAAATCGAATTTACTATCAACCTACTCCCAAGAACAAGACTTATTTCACTACCGCCTTATAGAATTACTCTGACTGAGTTGCGGGAATTAAAGGTTCGGCTAGAAGAGTTGGAAAGAAAAGGCTTTGCCAAACCTAGTACATCACCTTAAGCTGCACTAGTTTTACTCGTAAAGAAGGCAGATGGTACTATTCATTTATGTGATGATTATCGTAAGTTGAATCAAGTAACAATTAAAAATCGGTATCCTCTTCCTCGAATAGATGATATGTTTGATCAATTAAAGAGTCAGGTGGTTCTCTAAAAGTGATCTATGCTCGGAAATTGTAGTGAGTACGTTGCGGGAACATCTTTTGTATGCTAAGTTTTCTAAGTGCGATTTTTGAATTCAAGAAGTACATTTCCTCGAACATGTCATTATGTCTTCTGGTCTAACGAATGCACCGACAATTTTCATGGCTTTGATGAACCGTATCTTCCACAGGTACTTCGATTCTTACATTTTTGTATTTTTTGATGATATTCTGGTATACTCTCGAAACAGGAATGGATGTGAGAAGCACTAGGAAATTGTAGTGAGTACATTGCGGGAACATCTTTTGTATGCTAAGTTTTCTAAGTGTGATTTTTGAATTCAAGAAGTACGTTTCCTCAAACATGTCATTTCCAAAGAAGGAATATCAATTGACCCTGTGAAGATATAAGCAGTAATCACTTGACATACACCAAAGAATGTTTTTGAGGTACACAATTTTTTGGGATTGGCAGGCTATTGTCGTCGCTTTGTTCGGAATTTCTCAAGACTTGCTTCTCCCATGACTACTCTGACAAGGAATGGTGTTTCATTCGTATAGAATGATGAATTTCAGAAATGATTTTTGGAACATAAAACTCGTCTCACCTCAGCACCCATCTTAAACTTGCCAGAACCAGGTAACAGCTATGTGATATATTGTGATGTGTCTGGATCCCGTCTTGGTTGTGTTCTCATGCAGGGAGACCATGTTGTGGCCTATGATTCGAGGTAGTTGCGAATTCATGAGAAGAATTATCCTACATATAACCTGGAATTAACTGCGGTTGTCCATGCCTTAAAGACTTGGAGACATTATCTTTTTGGAGAAATGTTCACAGTTTTCAATGACCATAAGAGTTTGAAATACATCTTTTTTAAATGAGAATTGAACTTGAGACAACGATGATAGATGGAGTACCTCTAGATGTTTGATTTTGACTTGGTATACACACCCAATAAAGAGAATTTTGTAGCAGATGCATTGAGTCGGAAATTGTACGGCGAAGTGGTCTGAGAAGCTCGTGACCAATAACAGTTGATGAGAATGATTGCTAATATGCATTTAGATTGTATTGCACAAGATGGGCATGTGGTTTTCTTTCCAGTAAGTCTTGTTCCAGACTTGATAAAGTTGGTAAAAGAAGCGCAGATAGTAGATTATGATTGTATCACCATTATGTCAAACCTAAATGGTGGGGAGATTTTTAACGACTGGACAGAAGATGCAAACTCTGTTATGCTTTCAGAATCGAATTTTAGTTCCTCAATCTTGTCAAGAACAGCTCCTTTCGGCATACCACCATTCAAAATGGGTTATTCATCCAGGTGATCAAAAAATGTACAAGACGATGAAAGCGCATTTCTGTTGGGAAGATATGAAACGCAAGATTGCAAACTATTTGACGAATTGTCTGACATGTCAGCAGGTAAAGGCTGAACATCAAAGACCGGTTGGTATGCTGCAGTTTATGGCTATACCTGTATAGAAGTGGGAGCAAATTGCAATGGCTTTTGTCATAGGCCTACCGAGAACACTACGGAAACATGATGTTATATGGGTAGTGGTGGATTGACTTAATAAGTCGACACACTTTATCCCTATCGGGGAATCTAACACGATAGAGGACTTGGAAAAATTGTATATCTGAGAAGTGGTCAGGTTAAATGGAGTTCCAACTTCGATTGTATTTGACAGACACCCGTTTTACTTCTTAGTTTTGGCGATCGTCACAGCGGGCTTTTGGAAGTCGATTAACTGTGAGCACAACATATCATCCGAAGAGACATCTTTGATTGGATCGAGTCTTGTGCAAGAGACTACGGAGAAAGTCCAAATGATCCAAAAACGAATAGCTACAGCACAAAGCAGACAGAATTCGTATGCAGATAATCATCGTCGACCTTTATCTTTTGATGTCAGTGACCATGTTTACTTGAAAGTGTCACTGAAACTTTGTCATTGATGCTTGGGGAAACAAGGGAAGTTAGCGCCACAATATGTGGGACCATTCGAGGTTATAGAACGGATTATCACTGTTGCGTACCGGTTAGCATTACCGCCAAGATTCAGTGTTCTTCATAACATATTTCATGTTTCTCAGTTGAAGATATATCATCCCGATCCACGACATGTGATCAGTTGGGATCATGTTACTCTTGAGCCGGATGCAACTTTTATCCACGAACCGATACAGGTTCTGGACAGATAGGAAAATACCCTTCGAGGAAGATCTATTTCCTTAGTGCGGGTACTATGGAAGCATGGTTAGGTTCAAGAGGAAACTTGGGAACATGAAAAGGTTATGTGGAAGCAATGACTTGACTTGTTTTATGACAATGTTTAGCTTCCCAAGGACGGAAAATCCAAAGGTGGGAAGAATGTAGCACCCCAGTTTGAGGTACGTCATTGTTTTACGCTTTTTGTCTTGTCTTTGGAGTCTTTGGGTTAGACTCTAGAAGGTTTAAAGGTGTAAAAAGGAAAAAGCTTGGAGTTTGGTTGCTGGAAAAAATGTACATGAACAATTTACGCCGTAAGTAAGGGTTTTACGACGTAAATTGTTCAGGCCAGATGTCGTAAGAAATGTTCAAATCATAAAAACTATTCACACCGTAAAATGAATTTACGCCGTAAGATGTGTTTTCCCAAAAAATAACTGAGGCGGCGGGTATTTCAACGTAAGTGACCCACGATGGGTTTATGATGTAAATTATCAATTTACACCATAAATCGTTCGAGCCCAACGAATATTACATCGGCTAGTGGTTGTAATTTTCTCATACGCTGCTAATTTGTTCCTCTCGACTCTCAGGCTTAACCTAGGTGATATTCAACAAGCTTTGACGTCCGGAATCTTTCCACAACAAATCTTTGAGTGTTCGCCTGTGGAATCAAAGGTTAGGATCTCCTCCTTTCTCATTTTGGATCACTTTGTGTTCGATCGGAACCATAGATCGGTGTGTGATACCCGAATCTATGGATTTGGATTTTTGGTGATAAGATCTTCTTAGGTTTTGATAGAGGAACGGAAGGAAGAGGTTGATCCGCAGAATCGTTTAAGATCCAATGTGCTAACATAGTCGAGGTAGGTGGCCTCCTCTCCCACTCTACTGTTTTAGAACTTGTTGGCTTGAATCTTGATAAATTGTCTTTGTAATTTGATTGGAAATCTCTTGAGTAGTTTATGTGGAAAACCCTTGTTTTTATGTGATTTCAAAAAGGGTGGTTTGAACGATGCTTATGAGATGTTTAAATTAATTGTTTTCAAAGGATTTGGTTTTCAAAAGAAGTGTTTGGTATGGAAAACTATTTTATATGGATGATGGTCTTGGCATACATAGTGGCTTGTGTTCATATTGCATTGTATGAGGCCTTGTTGAAACAAACATAGTGCTCAGTGCCGAATGGAAAAGCACAAGGGGATATCACCTAGTGACGACTTGGTGAAAGACGAATTTTTGCTCGCGGGTGTTGGGATTGTCATGGGCATGCATGTGTGTGTGTAGAACACAGAACGGGTATGCCAAAGGGAAAGTGATGGAGAAAGTGGAAGGATTGATTTGGTTAAATTTTTTGCTTAAACTGTTTTCCTTTGATAAACGGTTTTACATTCTCACCCTCTTTTTTATATAAAATGTTTTAATCTATTTTTGTCCTAGTGGCGTGTGATGTGAAGTCTTTGGGAAAATCCTACTAACTGATATACTCAACCCCTGCTTGAGAACTTTAGTGCGTTTGCAGATGTCGTCTACCGAGATACAGAGAAGGGTTACGTTTCGTACTTCTCTAGTGGTGATCTTTGACATCATGATGTGGTCGTTGAAGCTAAAGTTAGAGTTGGGGAGTGTTTGCATCTTGGTCTGGGATGGTGTCACTTTGGTGGCAATGTCTTTCTATTTAAAATCTTAGCTTTGCGCATGTATTTCTTTTCCGCTATTACTCTGATATTGTCTTGTATTGGTATTTCTTAGAGAGATGATATTGTGTATTCATGCATCATTTAGGGGGTTGGATGTTTATTGTTCAATGTTGTTAGGTTGTTTTATCTTTAAAAGGAAAATCATCCCTCAACATTTCTTAAGCCCTAGGCATTTATTGTCGGTCATTGGTGTCTTGAGGATATCACCTAAGGTTAGTAGCATTTTGCTTCTTCTCAAGCCAATGAGGAGGAGCGGGGAGTTACATTAACCATGTTAATGATTAAAAAAACCGGTGGAAAAAATAGAGCAAGGAGAGAGACATGTTATGAGGGATGAAAAACAGGGATTCATAGGAAAGTTACACTTTAATGTAATAAGCAGACCTGCATCCAATATGCAGAATGACTCTCAAGATTCAGCAATTATATTCACTCAAAACAAAAATATTCAAGGAAAATCATTGTTCAGTCTAGCAAACCATATTAAATAAACATGTGATTTCAAAATAATAAAACACTGACCATAGTGAATACAAAAAAGCCAATAAAAGCAAAAGGGGTCATTAAATTGTTGAGCAAGAAAAAAACTAGAAAACTTTCTTAGGATCTCTTGTAACGTTCAGGATTTTGAGTTGAAAATAACTAAGTTTGTGCTCGTAACTTGGCTTTTGTTTAGATTTCAATGGATTCATTGATGTCCATATTTATTGAATTGGGCTCTTAGAAGTTTGATTGAGCACCAAGAAAAGTTTGTAAAGAAAGTAACAAAGGTGGCATTTTAACAAACAAGAGCCCCCGGAAAAAAAATGCAAATATCTTGCAAACGGGAGCTTGGATTTAAATTTTGTAAGTGTAGTATTGTTCAGGTAAAGGTGTGCTTCACTTAAGAATAAGGTTTTTGTAGTTTCGGGTTCAGACCCCTAAGTGGGGCCGTTTTAACTACAAATAGACGGATCCCCCTCAAATTCCATCAATTTGGCAGACGATTCAAGGCGGCGAGGAATTTCCAGAGGAAGAGGAAGTGTCGGTGGTTCCCTTGATGTAGGACGGTTGACACTCACTATTATCTTGCTTATGCATCAAAATTAAAGTTCATATTTTTTAATACATAGTTTTAATTAGATTAAATGTTAATAATAACATTTCAAAATTACTATTATAAATGTAAAAGATAGTTGGTCGTTGGCCGTCTTCTTTGAAAAATACCACGGCCAGGGGACGCGGCCACTTTTATCTTACTGGCGTAGCCACAGCTGGTAGCACCGACCACCGCGCTTCAGTGGCCCGGGCTCGGCCGGGCTACCTCATACCAGGGATGCTGCCACCATAGTGGTGGCAACCAATATCTGTAACCACGAGGTGGCGGGGGCCACGGAAATTTCAAGGGAGGAAGGAGGCCACCAGCCTTAGGTGTCGCCAGTGGCTGCAGCAAAAGGCGAAGCAACGATGAGGAGTCTCGCGGCGGCCTGCGATCAAGGTGTGACGGTTAGGAGCAGCGACGGCTAGGGTTTGCAAGAAGCAAGTGTGTTGCATTGCGCGGCCTAGGGGGAAAGGAGACCATGAGGCCACATACCTCGAGAGACGCATTGATCGAAAACAACCTGAATAAATCGAGTTGCCTCACCCGAAAGAGAAATTGTTGCCAATTTGGCCGTGACTCCCGATTTTACGAGCTAAGAAAACAAGGCCCACCGATTTGCAATGTGGCGAGCACCCCATCAACCACGCATCATCCCCTTTTCTGCCTAAATATTAAGAAAATTGCAAATTTTTCACTCGATGTTTGTTTAAAATAAATGAGTGATAACACCCTAAAAAATTAAAGAGTTAAAAGGCGCTAAATGTTAATACTCATGTCAATAAAGGACACCTTTTTTTTCGGGAGCCTGTCTGATTAAAACTGCATAGTTAAGTGAGCTTGGAGTGAAGTAATGTCAGGATGGATGACCTCCTGGAAAGTTTCTCAGGTGTGTGAGTGAGGACAAAGAATGTTGAAAGGAAATGTGTTGATTGGTCGGAACAGTCATTAGTCTAATGATCCGTTCGGATACGTGGGTGGGCCCAGGGAGGGGACAACACGTGTCTATGGGGCAATAGGTGGCACCTGGTGGGCTAGGACCCGACTGCCATATTAAAAAAGCGGGGTGTCGGTGCTATCAACGGGACCCAGTTGTTGTAGTCATATTAGAGCGATAACCACCCAGAAGTGCAGTGACGGTGTCTGGGTTGAAATGTAGGGTCCACAACGAGGACGTTGTACTATAAAGGGAGGGAGAATGTAATACTGTAGAAAGTTAAAGGGTTAAAACCTAAATGTTACTACTCATGTCAACAAGGTGCGTATTTCTTTTCAAGAGTTTACCTGATTAAAATTTCATAGTTAAGCGAACTTAGTCTAGAGTAGTTTCAAGATCACAGTAGTCAATCTCAGATCGCAGCGCGACGCAGTGAGATCTTATAACTGGATAGTGGCGACACAGATCGCGTCACAACCGCTTTTTTATCCAAACACGGTCCAATTAATATAATTTAAATTATATAATTACACACACATATATATATGATGAAAAATTAAAATATGATAAATAAAATATAAAATAGAATAAAAATAATACATATACAATAACAAAAGAAATAAAAATTAAAAAAGGGATAGTGGCATATAGGTGCGCAGCAGGGGAGCAAACAGAGAAAAAAACAAAGAAAAAAATGACGTAGGAGGGAGTCGCGGCGACGTGGGCTAGGAGGGAGAGAGTCGTCTTTTTTTTTTTAACCAGTAGAAATTTTTATTGATAAAAAAAGGGGGGTTACACAAGTCTAAAGTAAGGAATTTTGCTGACATCCCGAGCATAAAAAAGGGATTAATTCAGAAGGGAGGTCATCCATCCAATGTAATTCGTGAACGATACCAAGGTTGGCAAGCCCATCAACGATCCTTTTGGCTTCACAGTAGGCGTGAGTGGCGATGAAGTTCAGCCCAACGAGAGAATTCAAACAGTCCATCCAGCAGGCAGTAATGGGCCAACAAGATGAGTGGTACCATTCCAGATGGCCTGAATGATTGTAGTTGAGTCGCTCTCAATCCAGATGTTGTTCCAGCTGTGTAATCTGGCAAAGGAGATGGCATGGATGACGCCCATCATCTCAGCTTCCAAAGCAGTGGAGGAACCACAAGAGCCATAGAAGCATCCAAGAATCTGGTCTAGGTGATTTCTGAAGACAGCGCCACAGCCCGCTGGACCCGGGTTGCCTTTGGAGGCTCCATCCACATTGATTTTAATCCATCCCGGCGGGGGGGGGGGGGGCAGCCAAAACACTTCAAGAGTGGAGTGGGGGCGAGGGTAAATCCCCTCCACCCCAACACGCCTAAGGATCCCAAAATCATGGATAGAATTGTTGCAGTGAGCTTTTTGGATAGAGGACGCTTCTCGAATAGCCATGAGGATTCGCATTTTCCCTGCATTAATTTTGAAAGAATTAGTGCGGAAAATTAAATCATTTCTACCATACCAGATAACATGAAGAAGTTCTGCAAACCGCCGCCACGAATAGGTTTTTGATTTGTTGAGAATTAGACAACTCCAAGCATTTCTGAATCTGCATGTTGATGGTATCAAAAAGCAGTCATCTGCACTCAAAAATGTCAAGAATATAATGCCAGAGAGCAGATGTTGTATCACAGGAGAGAAAGAGATGGTTTAAATCCTCTCTATGTTGGTTGCACATACGGCATTTAGAACAAAGAGTAATCCCGAAAGTTTGTAAGCAGTTATCAGTGGGAATTCTTTGATGAACAATCCGCCAAACTAAAGTGAATCTTGAGGTTTTTATCCAGGCTTTGTTGAATTTATCAAGCCAGGAATGATTATTGTCAACATTGTTGAAAAGAAACTTATAATAGCCTTTGGAGTTAAGAATCTCATTGTGCGCAGGTTCCCAAATAAGTAAATCATTAGTATTAGCGAAATGATAATCGTTAACATTTTGAGTAATATTCTCAGGGAGATCAAGGTTATGCATATGAATAATCGAGTCAATTGAATCATGAAGATGGAGAGGGGGTTGGTTGATATTCGTTAAGGAGATCAAGGGAACGCCAGTCCAATTATCAAACCAAAATTTTAAGTTGGAATCCTTAGTGGCAATCCATCTAGAGTTAGACATAATAGACATGGAGGTACTCTTGATGGAGGGCCAAATGGAGGACTTAAGAGGATAGAGGCGATTGTTTCTAAGCTTGTCAAGGAAGCGAGCTCTGAGGAAATGCATGGAGGGCGACAACAACGTTCGGGATCGCAACGGAAGCGCGACGACCGGGATCGCGGGTGAGGCGGCGTGATCGCGTTCCGCCCGCAATCCAGCCACTCAAAGCAGCCGGTTGCTGCTCTGCACCGCGTAAGCGCGATCGCAGCCGAGATGCCGCGTTTTGACAATTGTGGTCAAGATTGGTGACCTTCAGAGAAGTTTCTTAGGGTGTGTGTGAGTGAGGAAAAAACACACTGAAAGAACAAGTGTTGGCCGGTGGGGACAGTTATTAGTCTCATGACCCGTTTGGGCACGTGGGTGGGCCCTAGAGAGAGGACAACACATGTTTGCAGGGCAACTGGTGGCACCTGGCAGGCTAGGACCTAAAGGCCATATTAATAAAAGGGGCGTGCTTGTGCTGTCAACGGGGCCCAATTGTTACATGAGTGGTCCATTTGACTCGTTTTTTCATGTAAATCACAATGATGGGATTTTTAATGTCATTTAAGATCATTTACAACAACAAACAAGCTTTAAACCCAATTGAATGGGGTCTCAGTCATCTTCTCGTCAATCAAAGTCACTCCAATTTTCTCTCGAATACATTCATTTCGGATCCTATCCATTTTAGTATGTTCACGTGTCCATCTTAACATTTTCATTTCTGTTGCCCTTATTTTTTGTTTAAGATGTCCTGTCAAAGGTCAACACTCACTACCATATAGAATAGTTGGAATTTTACGATCACAAAGCACCCCTATGCCTTTCTCAATTTTATCCATCTAGTTTAAGATCATTTAATGGACATTTTTTGTATTTTAAATATTTGAATACTGAATTGGGAGACAACCCAGTAAGCGAAAAATCCAAGAATACAGTTGTGTTTGTTTTCTCAAGTAGAACACAACGTCATCTTCCATTGGATTATTTGAAGCTCCTAAGACATAGTTTTTGCTAAAAGAAGATCGCGGATGCAGGTGCGTGCGAGTGCACTCTGACAACAGTTGTGGCAACTATAGAGGAGCTCCCAGTGGAACCCACGGTCACGATTATGACTATGAGGACTCGTATGCATCAGTGGTTCACAGTGACATGAGGTTTTGACAATGTTCTTCGTGACGACGAGCAATGTTGAAACTTCAGTGGGTTCGATGACCAATGAAAATTCTCATGAGTTTTAAGTAGAAGAATTCTTATTGGGAACTTCTGAAAGCGACAGAATGATTCGACCTAACCGTTCAACGATGTGATTCACATAATTATCCCAAATTTTATACTAGAGGTGGACCGTATATGTGGGGAACATTGATGATGAGAGGTTATGTTACCTTGAGCGGGAGGTATTAAGAGTTGACGTTGCGAGCTTGTTCCTCCGAGAGATGACTCCATGAATGGGTTGGTGCGTGAGCTCGAATGGATTTATGTTATTTCAGCAATAGCGCATCACTAGACCACTCCCTTGAGTCTTTCTCAGTGAAACACTAACATTGGGGCATCACGTCCAGTGACTATCCACGAAAACTTGACGGCTATGGAGTGTTCTATCCCTATGTACAACTTTTCATCCTCTATTGAGTAATCTTTCGTAAACTATTAGTGGAGCTTGGCATTCTTTCATCTAGTTCACCACGTCTATGTATGATCCTCCATCGATTGACACGTAGAGTGGTAAAGTTGTTGGTGTTCCTGTCTTGAAGGTTTATTCCAGGAGGAGAGGGAAGGCTAATGACAAGCAGCGGTAGTTTTGTAATAGCGTGCAGGGGTAGTTTTGTAAATAGTCCTGATGTGTGTCGTCGTATTTCTTCTTGTTTCGTGTGGAGGGAGGGAGGATTCCGTCACTTAGGCCCAACATAAGTTGTTTGAAGGTTTTAACCTTGGCTCCTAGGTGTAGAACTTTGAAGAGATTCTTCCTCTATTTCTCTTCTTCCTCTATGGATACTACTGGAACAGATGTATTTGCTGCTATACAATCATAGTGAAACAGTTGATTCTTGCCAGATTCTTGTTTTCTCTTGAATTCTTATATTTCCATTCAAATTAGGACCGACTATCCTATCACTTTGGTGCTTTATTTGAGATTTGGTTTGTCACTCTTAGTGGATGCCTTCGAGCATGGAGTCTTCACATTGCATCAGTGGAGACATTGAGTTCTGGTTTGGAACAGAAGGCGCAAGGTCACATCGACCAGTTGCGAACTCACGAAGGTCGCCTGCAGGAGGTACAGACTACTAGCGACCTTCTTGCTTGTGGACAGACCGACCTTTTACGACAACAGTGTGAGTTGCAGCGGTCCATACAGGCATAGGAGCATGTGTTGACTCTTTTTTCCGATGGCCAACAACCTTCTAGTTCTTTGAATTTGTTGGCAGCGGGCATTCCTTCTCTGCACCATCCGCCTGCTATTTCGAATTGTTGTGGAAAAGCAAAGATCGCTTCCCCGCCTGCTCGTGGCGATGAGGAGAATGTGGATCCAAGTTCCAGTCGTGCCACTCATCTGACGCCGGACGAGGATCTGGCTTCGCCACGGTGTAGTTTTTTTTATGGTATTCTTGTGTACAGCAACTCATGGTATGCTCATTTAGGCCAATTAAAACTAGCTTTAAAAAATTTACAAACTGTTTGCATGTTTATCAGAAGAAGTGTTCTTTTGGGCGCTACATATTTGGGTCATCTTATCTCATTTGAGGGTGTCTATGGATCCTCAAAAGGTTTGTAATGTTCAGCTCCCACAAATGTCAGAGAAGTTTGGGGCTTCCTGGGGCTTCCGGGTTATTAAAGGCAATTTATCAAAGACTATGGCAAGATTGCTCGTCCTTTGACCGCTCTTACTAAGAAGAAGAATTTCCATTGGATTGTGGATGCCCAATTCGCTTTTCATACATTGAAATGATCCTTGACTGTAGCTTATGTTTTACGTCTTCCAGATTTTTCCAAGGATTTTGTTGTGGAGTGTGACACCTGTGGCGGTGGTCTGGGGGCTATCCTTAAGCAAAAGGGTAGGCCTTTGGCTTATTTTAGCAAGGCTCTCTATACTGCTTTGGCCAAATCTGTTTATGAGAAGGAACCGATGGCTTTGGTTCATGGTGTGCACCATTGGAGGCAATATCTTTTAGGTCGTCGTTTTATTGTTCTGACCGGTCATTAAAGTCTAACATTTGTTGAGCCAATGCAATTCTTCTATGGATACACGTGTTGGTGTGCCAAGTTGTTGGGCTTTGACTTTGATGCTGTCTATCACCGGTCATTAAAGTCTAACATTTGTTGAGCCAATGCAATTCTTCTATGGATACACGTGTTGGTGTGCCAAGTTGTTGGGCTTTGACTTTGATGCTGTCTATCGGTTGGGTCGGGCTAATTGTGTCGCGGATGCTTTTTTTTCGAGTAATTCCAGATAAATCTCTTCAGGTGGCAATTTTTGAACCATTTTGGGTGGAAATTTGCAAGTGAAGCGGGAGGTGCTCCAGGATACATATAGGTCTTCCCTTCTTGCTGTCTTGCAGCACGATTCCACAACTCCACCCAGTTTCTCTCTCTACAATGGTATATTGTTTTTCAAAGGTCAGCTGGTACTTTCAAAGACCTCTTATCTGATTCCGACTTAGTTGCATCAGTATCATGCTTCTCCCGTTGGAGGCCATAAAGGTTTTCTTAAGACCTATAAAAAGTTGGTTTGTGGTTTGTATTGGCAAGGCATGACTAGTCTGTTTTGAAGTTTGTTCGCAAATGTGATGTGTGCCAGTGACACAAGTACAACACTCTTCGCCCTGCGGGCTTGTTGCGGCCCCTTCCTCTTCCCGACCTTGTTTGGAAGGAGGTTTCTATGGACTTTATTTCTGGTATTCTAAAATCTCAGGGTTTTGACACTATTCTGGTCTTGGTGGCCCGTCTTTCCAAATATGCACATTTCTTGCCTCTCAAACATCCTTATACGGCCAAGAACGTCGCTGACCTGTTCATGAAGGAAATAGTTCGTTTACAAGCGCCATTGTGAGTGATCGTGAACTCTTGTTTACTAGTTTGTTTTGGAAGGATCGGTTGCATGGGACTAAGTCGCGAATGGGTTCTTATCATCCTCAATCTGAACAGCAGTATTGAAACTTTTCTGCGCTGTTTTACTTCCAACAAACCAAGGCAGTGGCTTGTTTGGGGACTCTGTTTTTGTTAAACTTCGGGCTCCACAGACCGGTTTCACTTCTTCAAAAGTCTGTCCTAAGCTTGATGCTTGATTTTATGGCTCTTTTCCTGTTGTTGAGAGGGTGGGCAGTGTTGCTTACCAGCTTGAACTTCCACCACACAGTTGCCTTCATCCAGTTTTTCATATTTCTCAACTCAAACTAGCTGTTGGCGATCCTCCTTTGACCGACCTTCCAAAATGTTTTACTGGCGGTGAAGATATTCAAGTTTTTCCTAAAGCGGTTTTAGCGTCTCAAGGCTCCGGTTCCATGCTTTTTGGTTGGTCCAATGGTGCGGTCGTCCTCCAAAGGAAGCTACTTGGAAAATGCCGACTTGTTCCGGGTTCAATTTCCCTTCTTCAACCTTGAGGACAAGGTGGTTCTTCAAGCGGCAGGGATGATAATGTTGTCGGTGTTCCTATCTTGAGGACTTACTCTAGGAGAGGAAAGGCTAATAACAAGCAAGGGTAGTTTTGTAATAGCGTGCAAGGGTAGTTTTTTAAATAGTCTCCGTGTATGTTGTATTTCTTCTGTTTCGTGTGGAGGGGTGAGGGATGAGGCCAGTTGGGTCCAGCGTAGGCTGTTCGGAGGTTTCGACCTTCACTCCTGGGTGTAGAACTCTCGAGATATTCTTCCTATTTCGTGTGGATGGTGGGAGGATTCAGTCAGTTGGATCCAACTCAGATTGTTCGCCTTGGCTCCTAGGTGTAGAACTCGAGAAAGATTTCTTCCTCTGTTTCTCTTCTTTCTCCATAGATACGAATAGATGCATTCACTGCTATACAATCATAGTGAAGCGGTCGATTCTTGCCAGATTTCGGTTTTCTCTTAGATTCTTATATTTCCATTTGAATTAGAGCTGATTATCCTATTTTGGGTATTCCTTGGAATCCGTTGAGGCTTTGTAAAGCGTGATCCCCCATGATGAGGTTAGGTATTCCTTCATCGGATTTCCATATAACATAATGTGATCCCCAATTCAATGATGACTAAATTGTGGTCGAGCCCTGTTTTGGTGTGCATATCTTCGCAAACTTTGTTATTTAGAGAGAGATTATTTATAGGGAGCATGGATATAGTTTTCTTTGGTGAGATGGAGTTATGGATACCTTGAGGACGACACATTCTCCTAGTTGATAATTGACCTAGGTTACCCCTAGATGGTATTGAACCATGAGGTCGTGAATAAATATTATGATTTCATATGATTATTATGCATGCACAAGCTCGGCTTTAGTGCTCAACACTTGGGATGCCCTACCGAGTCAGTGTACTCGCCCTTGCACAGGCACATGTGTGGTGACATACTCATAACAAAACATATATTTGACATGTTTGCAGAAGTACACAGAGATGTGGAGTCAATGGAGTGAGCGGAGTCAGCAGAGTCAGTCTGTTTAAGTGGACCTAATGATGATAGTTAGAGGTGTCATTGCTAAAGAGTCTGCGTCCATTGATTGAGGTGTTGCGTTGAGTTGTGTATTTCATGGACCTATATTTCCGCCCGAGACATTTTAGTATAGTCACCAGGTGTCGGCATTATAATTATCATGGTATGTTGGTCTGGTGCATATGTTGTGTGTATTGGTTTTGTTGTTGCAGGTTCACAGGCAAATGTCTCATTTTGTGTGTGTGTTCTCTTGGTGCTAGTCACCGACCTCTAACCTATTGGAGACGCCAACCTAGGAAGGGTACTAATGTTTGTATTGAAAAAAATACTATAGATCTCATCATATCATGCGAGTAAAGGCACAAAAATCTGATCATCGGTTGTATTAACAAAATAAAAATTAAAAGATACTTTAATTTGTCAGTCTAGATAATTGATGAAAATTGATCATATGTTGTGCTCAATCTAACAAAATTAAGGAAGAGCATTAATAACATTCCCTTTCATTTTTCATTAGATAGTCATTATAATGGGTGGTCTTTTGGCTGCGGCTGGACCATCATATATTTTTCAAACGAGATGAAGGTAAATAAAAATTAATAGATCAATAATTCAAAGCATCAACAGAACATGGAAAATCTGATGGGAAAAGGACCGTTTTTGACAAACCAAATACAATTCAATGGTAAAATACCATGTCCAAAAATCGAGGACAAAACTGCCTCACCAACCTAGGGAAATAATGTTTCTGAGGACAGTCTCCATTCAGTCTAAGCATACTGTTTTCATCTCCACCACTGTCAGCAAGACAAGAAAGAGAATGTGTCACGCTATCACTAACGATGGAGGTAGAAACAAGATATTTACATTGATGACATGTTAGAAATGCAAAACCTCATCCAAACACATGAAAAAATAAGCATTTCCCATTAACAATCACTAAAGTAGTTGATTAGTAAACAATCGCATTCATACATATGTGAAAGCAGTTCATAATCTAAGAGGATGCTGTCATATAAATATATCACTACACCATCAACAATTTAAAGGCATCGACACTCATTTGAATTAAAAATTCTGCAGATTCCCAAGGCACTTGATTTCCTACAAAATAACAATCTTATGGCACGATGGATCAGACCATACATAGGTGATCCATGATTCAGCCCCTTCTACCTATGGTGTTTAAGGGGAAATCCACACCCCAAACTTAAAATTGAAAACAAGAGGCAAACAAAAACATCAAAACTGCACTTCAAGCAGTTAAAAAATTAAAACATA